>BLKR01007860.1:0-29993 GCA_011170035.1 Teleogryllus occipitalis
ATATTAAATATAAATAAATTAATATAATTTATTTATTTATTTATTTTTCTTCACGTATGTTGATTCATGGCGTATATTGTGTGATTTATAATTTTGTTGTTCTTATTCCATGTGTTGTGTTTATTGTAGCCCTGATGAAGGAATTAAATATTCCGAAACGTTGGCAAAATAATGTGTTTCATTAATTGACCGATCCCGTGATCCATATCCTACTCAATAAATGTAGTTAATCACAGCCTGTGTCTGCTTTCAAAGCGTCACACAAGAGGCGCGGTCGTAAGTTTCCGAGATATCAAATCAAGACTACGCTCCCATCTGAAAGCTACAAAATCATTAGGAATAATATTCCTATAAATGCGGTTCAGCCCCAGCCGTGTCAGATGTATCCAGTCAGAAAATTGGAACTAGTCTGATATTCGACGAACTCTGTGTTTGGAAAGTTGCAAGAAGAGAACATTGCAACTACTAATTTGAGAATAGAGACTTTTGCCTTGGAGTAAGGGAAATTTTTTCTAACAGCCAGCTCTTTAAAAATGTAATGTACAAAGTTTTGAAAATGAGTGCAGCTTTTGCGCAATTTTTGCGTTAAGTTAAATAAAATTATTACAAAATGCTCAAAAACTGTACCAATTTTTTCTACGGATATATCAAGGAACGCTAAATATTACTTATGCTTAAAAACAGTCTCATTTTGGCTGGAATTTCTGAATTTTGGAAAATTAAAAATTTGGAAATTATATCAGAAAACATGAGATTTTTGGGCACCACTAGTGTCCTTTTGTGCAAACATCGGTAGTTGAAAAGCACCCACAGTTTTGAGTGGAAGCCTCTGTAATACATGGAAAAAGTACAATATCGCCATTGTGCTCACAAAGGGTGTAGCGGTATAAGCTGATGATAGCTCCGGAGTGAAAGTTTGTTTTCATAACTAAACTTATTTGCACCATAGGTCAAGATTGAGCACGCTGTTCGTTGCTTCCACTTGCACATACAACACTATCCCATTGTTTCCATCAATCATAACATTGTTTCATTCATTTTCAGTTTTTCGAAAAACATCTAGAAACCAATATCGTTAGAGTGCTAGAACGCCCAGTAATGGCTAGCGATATTTGAAATTGAGTATACTATGCTCACCCTTCAGTTAACTATTGGACGGTTTATAGCAATCAATAATAGGCGCATCCATAGTTTTATGACAATCATTTATTGGCAAATAACACGACGTTCCGTAACTTGATTGGTCGCATCATCACTCACTATGGGAAAACATATTCTGTGATGTTACATTAGTGAAATCAAATGGTAAAACAGCTCGAGAACGTTGTGAATAATTTTCTTTCACCCCCCCCCTCTCTCTCTCTCTCTCTCTCGCTCTGCAGTTCTTTCACAATCTCAAGCTGAAAAGGAAATTTTTCAGTGTCCTCGAACTGATTTACCATTTCATTTTACTGATGTAACGTGACGGAATAAGTTTTCTCATCGTCTCATAGAGAGCGAGAATTAGAGATAGATAGAGAGAGAGAGAGAAAGGGAGAGAGCGGAAGAGGTAAAGAGAGAGCGAGGGCGAGAAAGAGAGAAAGAGCGAAAGAGAGAGTGAGAGAGAAAAGGAGTGAGAGAGAGAGAAAAGGAGTGAGAGAGAGAGAGAAAAAGAGAGCGAGAGAAAGACACAGAGCTTGCAAGAGAGAGAAAGAGAGATAGCGAGAGAAAGAAAGAGAGAAAGACACAGAGCTAGCGAGAGAGAAAAAGAGACAGAGCTAGCGAGAGAGAGAAAGAGATAGATAGCGAGAGCGAAAACAGAGAAAGAGATAGAGAAAGAGAGCGAGAGAGAGTGAGAGAGCGAGAGAGAGAGCAAGAGAGAGAGAGACAGAGAAGGAGAGAGATGAAAAGAGTCTGACTCACCAACGCGATAACTTTGTGCGAGACATAACTTCTCGTAGCGCCAGAATCCACACCCTCGTATCTCTCCAAGCAAATCGGCGCTTCTAGCAGCTTCAAACACTCTTATAAGCCACGTGCACCGCCTGGTGCGGCGAGACAAAACCGTCAAGGAAACTTCCCAAAAATTTGGAGCAGTAATCTGAATACCAGCGGGTCCCCAGCCGCGCTGATGATGAATGGGTGAGGTCGACCGGGGGCGACGGCGACCCTCGACGGCGCACTGAAGTTTGTCTGGAGGAGCGTTTGACGTGCAGTGCCCGTCGCCAGTGCCGTGCGATAGCCAGGCAGCGGTGCACAAAGACAGCGAGCCCCTCCCCCCAATCCACTGCTGGAGGGAGGGGAGCGACGCAACGGAAGGGGTGTTTCTCGTTAATGAAACGAAAATCACAGCCTTCTCCTGCCCCCGCCAATTTCACAATGCTCGCGTTGAGATGCTCTGGAGTGAAATAATCGATAATTGACCTTCACAGCTTTAGACAGCTCCTCGCCGCGCTCCCACGGCTAGTAAACCTCCCGTAAAACGGGATCAAGTGGGGAATAACGCCGGCGGCTGCGGGGGTGGGAGGGCGGGCCCGAGAGAGGCATAGCCCGGCGACCCGCTTCCGTCTCCACTCTCGCCCGTCCCCGCTCCCGAGCGGCAGACATGCCACGCCACGCTCTCGTCCCCGCCCCGCCCCCACTCGCCATTATTCCGGCGCCGCGACCGCGCGAGCCCCACCCCCGCTTCCGTCCGTCTCGCTCTTCGCCCCTCAGATTTACTGTGATGCGGAAAAGCGATGGGGTGGCGGCGGGAACCAGAGCAACACTGGGCCACAGGGGCGGCCACTCTTCCCCGCCCGCATGCCTGTCCCCGGTCCCGGCCACACCCCCACCCGGCACCGCCTCGCACCTTCTCCGTCCACTTCCCCTTCCCCGCACCCTCATCCGTCCTTTACCTGTCTCTGACCGTCCCCTGTCCGTCCACTACCTCCGTGACCGGGAGCGGTACCTCAGTGCATCAACTGATGTCACTGCAGCGTCTCTGACCGGGAGGTCCTAGGTTCCAGTCCTGGCGGCAGCAGGATTTTCGGCACGAGCTCTTCAGCTAGGTCGAATTCAGTCGCTGTCTGGAGGAGAATTCTAGCGGCCGGCTGCTCTCATCGGTAGTTTTCCGTGGTTTCTCTGATCAACACCAGGAGAATGCCGGAGCAGTACCCTACCAAACGGGTCACGGACCGCGCGCGATCTTTCCTTCCTCTTCCTTGTCCTATCCTCTCCCCTTACACACACACTTACACTAACATGCTCTACACTACCGCACATTTCGGAAGATCGGTCCGGAGCTTAGAGCTTGTCCCGGCTGGGGCGGTGCTGGTCGGAGAGTCCTGGTTAGGGGGAAACCCCACTAACCGACGGTAGGTCGGCGCTGGATCTCGCCATCCAGTGGGGGAAGATCACCGCCATGTCACGAGAAAAAAAGATGCACTACACTCACGGGACTAATGACCAAAGCAGTTGACGCGCCCGGAACAAAAAAATCAATCAATCCACTACCTCTGTCCTTACAAGACACCTTACCCTACACCTTTCCGATACATGAACCTACTCTTACCCGACTCTATCAGTCTCTTTACCATCCTATTTTCCGTCCTTTACCCGTCCTTTACCCATCCGTTTGCAAGTCCCCGTCCACAACCCCACCCCCGTCCCGCCCGTGCGTGTTCGCAGGCGACGGTCGGTGTACCTCCCGAGTTGCATTCTAAGCTGCGGCTCGGGACAGTGAGAGAGAGGAAGGACGAGTGGAAACGCACCGTCTGATCGAGATCACTTCACAGTGCTTGGAGTCTTCGAGTTGGCGCGTGTATTTAGAACGCGCACGTTTGCGTCTGACATTCGGCAGCGGCAGCATTCAATCCTACGTGAAAAGGACAATTTCATAGCACGGTGGGCGATTCGTGGAGTAGTGGACAGACTATTCTATCTCGAAGGCCTGCGTTCCAAGTGCGGTTGATTCACGTGGAATTTGTTGTGACAAAAGACTCGCGGGAGGTTCTATCGAGAAGTCTTCCTTGTCCTCGCTCCGAATTTCGTCGTCGCTTCACTACCATGCACATCGCGTTAACATCATTATCACCCTTCACACATCCATCACTATCATCTTGGAAAAGTCTTGGTACTGAAAATCATGATAAAGAGAGAATACTGCATTCCACATTTCGTCGAGGTTGATATGAGGACACCTCCACTTCGTTTGCATTTCTCTATCTCGCCTTTTTTAGTATTATTTCACTTCTTTATTATTCTCTCTCTTCTTTTCTATTTATCTTAATGTTTTCTTAACGACGTAATATTCTACCCTTTCTTTCTCTCACTACTTCTTGTAGCTGCGTCCTAGTGATTTCACGTATAAGAAATGAACGCCATATTACAATATCTAGGAACAATGCATAGATAGTCTATGTTTTTTCTTTGTATATATTGGGAAACCAGACGATCAGATTCGATAAGATGGAAATTACTGATGCAGAAACTTTAAAATATTGGTGGCAGGCTGAATATTGTAAAATTGTTTTAAGTAACATGGAATTTTACATTTTTTGATGATTTCCACTCTTAATTTTGTTTTTAAATGTAGTCTATTCTCGTTTGTCTGGGTCAACATAGTGTCTGACATTTAAAAATCAATTTTATCGCGGAAAATATTCATGGTGTTTGACGCAATGTAATGTACTTTGTAAAGTAGATACGGCGTCGCAAAAATGTGTACTGACTTGCATGGCGATTTTTGATGATGACTGAAAACTATTGATTTGTAAAACAATAAGACGAAGTTGTGTTTGTATATTAAGTTGCATGACCCATGTTGATAACTCCTGTTTATTATTCACTAGCTAGTAACTGTTGACCGGGTAATTATTTATCACAATGGTAACCGCTACCTCGCGTTAACAAGCTAGACAATTTGCAACTTAACTTCTTGTCACTGTGGAGCGCTCCACCTATGATAAAAGACTATTCGTATTGAGCACTACAAGGCGCAGATAATTCCCACCGCTCCTGAAATTATTCGCTTCACCGCACTGACCAATCACAAATTTCTTCGACTACCTCTCACAAATTACGATGAAGAAGCTAATTCTCGTTCCTTTTGCCTGTGACCTGCGAGGAGAAAGGTACTGGAAGATTGCCAACTGCGAAGGAAAACGACGGATAAAGTCTTCAAAAAAGCTCTTTAGAGGTAATAAAGTGACTATTTACTGAATGGAATTTTTTAATATAAATGAAATACAAATTTGTATACGTATATGTGTCAAGAATAATCATGAAATTCCATGAGAAGTGTACAATGTAATTTAAAATGAAGAATTACAGTGCACTAAATATGCATTTGTAACTTTGGGTGAATTTGCGACTACTTCGTTTTTCCCCACAGCTTTTTTGCCTACTTTTCTTTCCTACATGACGCTGATGCAAGAGGACTACTTTTCGTTCTGGGAAACGAAATATACGCGCGACCACACTGCTACGCAAGGTGACGGAGCGCACAATAGAATACTTCGCTGCGGCTACGACGCCTCGACAGGAGTCTCGGTTGCCTGACCTTGGTAGTGGGGGACGTCTATATTTCTGAGCAGATTTAAAACGATTAGTGGTATCGTGAGTTGTAACGTTCTGCTGTGCTGCTGCATTGCTGTTTTACCATGTTAGCATATCTGACATAATTTAGCTAGAAGCCACATTTGCAAGGAAAGTGAACGGAATTCTAGTTACTTTTGGTAGCACACCAAAGTAGAAGATTTTGGCTTTGATAGTAAGTTTTTTTTTTTTGTGGTTGAATGGGATTTTAATTATCTTTAATGGTGAATTATAACAGATTTTATTTAAATAATAGTTATTTTGTAAGATTTTTAGGTTCAATATGATTTATGCCTTATATTTCTACCTATATAATTAGTTCACATCCTTTATATAGTGGTTTAAAAATTGCTCGTGTTATTGACTGTGGATGAAGAGAAGAGTATGGATGTCAAGGAATATTCATATATTTATATAAAATAAGAACAATAAATCAAGAATATCAATTTAATTATTTTAAGTACTATCAATTAATATTTATATTTTGAGTGTTTATTTTTGTAATATTTTTTATTTATACAGGAAATTACTTGAATAGCTTATATAAAAGTGTATAACACTGAAGATGTTAGGGAGATATTATTATCTTTAAGTATTATTTAATTGAAACCAAAGAAGAGGTATATTATTGTTAATAATATCATTGAATTTATTTTCCAATTAAGGAAAAAAGGTGTACGAAAGTGAGCTGCTAATTTATCTTTTTAGCGGTTAGATCCCGTTGTTATGTCTAATTTATATAGCTTATAATAAAACGGTATATTTTCATTATACAGAAAGTATTTTAGTATTTATAAATAATTACCACCAAAGTCACCAATATAGAAAGTGTAATTCACTGAACGACCGTCGTAACTGAAAACAGACGATTTAACAATTATTAAATTCATTAAAGTTATTGTAAATTTCACGCTACGGAATTCTTAGGGATTAACGAATTCTTTCGAGGGCAAAGTGTTGATGCTACATTTTTATTTCATCAAAGAATGCATTCTAATTTACTTAATTACATCAAAGAATGCACTTTAATTACTTATTCACTGGCATAATTTTTGTGAAATTCCTTTGAAAAAGGTATTAGATTCATAATAAAAATGAAAACTTTTTATAAAATTCCATGCAATTGAAAATAAGTTGAAGTTCATTTCAATTTAGACAAGACTTGTCACGTACTCTATAGGAGTTACTTGAGAGTATAATCATTGTAAGTATTTGTGTCTCAAGAGCTAGTGTGTAATGTAATTCAATTCAACAATTACTACTATTCTTTTTAAATAATTAAGAAAGAATTTACTCTCCTTATAGATTCTTCAATAGTATCTTTTCTTTCTTTTCATTGGTATCGAAAGATGACCACATATCTAGCATTACAGTGGGAACATAATTTCAGCTGTAATAAAACTAGTGTCATCCATTGTTAAAACGGATGACACTCATCGAGCACATACTCTGCTCGATAAATCATCGTGCAAATACTCGCTCTCTTCTGCTCGAGTTATTCGTCCAAAAGCCTCGCATCAAAGGGGGGGGGCAGTAAAGGTGACACAATCATCTATTAGATCATCAGGAATACTAGATCATCGTCTTGGCTCGTCCACTTCCTATACCCTCCCCTCAGTATTAAAAAAAATATCCTCACAATTATTATCTACTCGCAGAATAACAGTAAGGATTTGCACTTTTCCCCATAGTACGTCACACAGAATTTTTAAGTTTTTTTAAGGTTTAATTAATAAATAGTAAATAACTTGCTACTTTTGGGTATTTTGTCATTCAGAAACACTTCCGAATACAACAAATCATCAAATAAAGTAGTTCTTGCTTGCGGATGAGCAATAAACACAAACATGCCTAATTATTTGGATAAAATAAAATTTCATGTAGAAAATTATACAAATTTAATTTTTAAAGGGAATCTTTATAACTGTTCATCTAAGAAAATATAATGAATTTTTTCCCACGAGATATTTTACAATATGTTCTTCAACAGTTTAGTACTTTGAAAGTGCATAAAGGGAATAAAGAGTCTAACTCGTTTTGAAAATCAACTACCATTTGACTCAGCATTTTAGCCAAACTGTTACCATTCGTAGCATGATATTAAAAAAAATAATAAAAAAAGAACGCTGGCTACACCTTTCCTGGCGCATCTTGAAACAGTATCCGCGTCCAGTGGGTCTACACCCGGCAACCACAGTAAAACGTCGCCCCGAGGCTTTCAAAAAGTCCCCCGGCGGCGGGGGTGCTTCGAGGGAGGTGGAAGAAAGGGATGAAGAGAGGACGAAGGAGAGGAAGGCGACTGTGGGAGGTCTTCCGGCGGAGAAAGCGAAGAACTTCCGGTCCCCGGTGAATGGCACTCACGGCGCGGGCGGAGCAGAGGAGGGCAAGGAGAATGGGGCCCGGCGGGGGGGGGGGGGCTGATGGACAATGGCGGCCACGCGAATCCCCGTGGCGGCGCCGACTGCTCACCTCCGCCCCCCACCACTCGCTCACTCCCTTTATCAGCCCTTCACCGCCACCACTGTCACTTGCCCACATTGCTCCTGCGTCAGGGCGGAAAGCTTTTGCAGATCGCGGCGTCGCCGAGCCCTTGAGGGACGTTTCTTCGTGGAGACTTTTCTCGACCTTTGTATTTGTTTTGTTTTCTCCTTGGATTTCCGTAGATCTACATCAACGATCGTTTCTTTATGTCAATAAGTAAAAAAGTATCAATGTTTTAATGCGGTTCGAAAACCAGTGGCAAGGAAATAGAAGGGTGCTGAAATATATGAATGAAACATTTATAATGTTTCATTCATATACCAATTTTCCGATTTGTTTTAATAGGAAAACTGTTGATACACCCACTTTTAAGAATTTCTGATTTAATATGTAGAAATTTGAAACAAGAAACCTTATTTGGCAGTATTCTTGTGTTCAAGTTTTAAACAGAGTTTGGGACGACGAATGAATACTGAAATTGCAAGAAACAGGCTTGTGCTTAGTTAATCACTGGCTAATATTATACAAAGCTTTTTTAAAATAATGAGTATTTTCAGTAATAATAAATTCAAACCATTCCACCAAACACTCAAAATACCACAATAGCCCTATTTTCTGATTGTGGCGCGATACTTTTTTCTAACAAATGTTTAAAACGTCTGCACAAAATTTAGAAGAATAACTGAAGAAAATTACATTATGTGCTGGTAAATGGAAGGGAAAATGTAATTTGAACAATTATTTAGCAAAAGTATTCACATTGTGTCCAATAACTGCTATTCCCAAACCACTAAAACTATTTGACCAACATTGATTGGTTACCAAAGAAAATATTAAACTGTCATTACTCCCACATATTTTTGTTTCGCGATTACTCGCGTGTTAGATTTTATATATACGAGGTAGGGTCAAAAAGTTCCCGGAATGGTCGCTTAAAGTCAAGTATTTGTTAGCTGAAAGGGAAATTTTTGTTTGTGAGGTTGGCATAACTGGTAGTGAATGTGCTTTTGAGGTAAGCAGGCAGTTGTAGTTGGTTCCGTGCGTTCGGTGTTTAATATTGTAGATCGTAGTTTCTTTCTTTCGTCGGATTGTGCAATGTCGTCATTAGAGCAGCGTGGCAATATTAAATTCTGTGTGTTGCTGGAGAAATCACCCTCGGAGACTCTTGAGATGCTAAAAAAAGCATACGGAAATTCTGTGATGAAGAAAACAGCAGTTTACGAGTGGCATAAGCGTTTTCGCGACGGTCGCACAACAATTGAAGATGACGATCGGACTGGGCGGCCTTCCACTTCCACTACAGACAACAATGTTGAGCGCGTTCGACAAATTGTGCGTGCGGACAGGCGAACAACCATCAATTCTATTGCCTCTGAAGTTGGTATTTCACATGGGAGTGTTCACAGCATTCTTCATAATGACTTGAACATGCATCGTGTTTGCTTGCACATTGTTCCAAAAATGTTTTCCCTGAGCAAAAGGAAATGAGAGTGACCATGTCCAGGGACTTGATTGAAATGGCTGATGCAAATGACAGCTTCCTGCGCAAAATTGTTACAGGTGATGAGACATGGTGCTTTCTTTACGACCCTCAGACAAAACGGCAGTCCGCTGAATGGAAGTCAAAAACTTCACCAAGAAAACAAAAATTTCGCTTGGACAGAAGCCGGGGTAAGGTGATGTTGGAGGTGTTTTTTGATTACCGTGGAGTGATTCATTATGAATTTATTCCTGAAGGGAGAACAGTAAATAAAGAATTGTACACAGAGATCTTAAAACGGCTACGAGATGAAATTCGACGAAAACGACCTGAAAAATGGACAGAGAATAACTGGTGTTTGTAGCACGACAATGCCCCAACACATCGATCCCTAATGGTGAAACAATACCTTGCCAAGAATAATGTTACCACTCTGGAACATCCTCCATATTCTCCCGATCTCGTTCCACCAGATTATTACCTGTTTCCAAGGTTAAAAATGGCATTAAAGGGACATCGTTTTGCTGATTCGTCAGAGGTGATTGAAAATGCGACGGAGCGGCTGAAAGAACTTTCAAAAAACGGCTTTCAAGAGTGTTTCCAACAATTATATGAACGGTGGAATAAATGTGTAGATGCAGGAGGAGAGTATTTTGAAGGGAAATAATGTAAGAATGTTATAAATATTTTTAATAAATTTTTAATAACCAATTCCGGGTACTTTTTGACTCTACTTCGTAAACTATTTGGGGTTATAATTTTTGTTTTATTATGAAAGAAATTCGTGCATTAACATTCCGATATATCTGTTATTCTGTTCTATAAGTTGTGTAAATGTAAAAATGCATAAAGGTAACATGAAGACTTGTAATTTTTGTTTACAATACGCACTCGAATGAAAATCATTGTAATGAAGTGATGTATTATATAAAGCAATTTATTTAAGAAAAGCAGATCATGGAATAAAATTAAATGCAATGCACCACAATTTCACCACAATGAAACATACAGGGATATTTACGAACTAAAATAATATTTTTCAGAACTACATTCATTTCAAACAAATAGTCTCTCTTGTAAGTTCTTTACAGAGGGTTTGGAGCAAATATTACAACAATGCAGGCTGAACCTGATGTTCCCCTTCGTACAGTAAGCGAATGTTATTCTCTCTCTTGATTGCTATCCCACATAACGTTTACTATAAGAAAAACAACTAAGTAACAGACACTACCACGAAGGGATGGCGGACGATATTCTTGCTCAATCTGGGAATCATGCCTTTGATATCAGGTACAAAAAGCACGATCAAGGTGAGACACTAAGCTTTTGTGATCTTCGCGCAAGCACCCGATACATAACAGAGTGTGTAACTGGGAGGAGAGTGGATGCGATAATAGTTTTTTTTTTAATTTATTTATTGAGTGATTGAAAATTACACAGATCAGTACTAGATTACTATCTCATGTGCATTTGCTGGCTTACACTGTAACTTATACTAAACTTAACACTAAAAACTTAAAACTAAACTACCTTACTAGAGGTGTAGGAAACTACAAGAGCCCCTACTATGAACAATTAGTAGAGAAAATGTTCAAGAACGCTTCGGAAGGAAATCTATTCTTAACTCTAGTAGGGAAGTCATTTATAGTGGACAGGTTGTAGTGGACGGCTCGGTTTATTGTATTTAGGTTGGAGTAAAAATTATTGGAAAGATGGGCAATATGTTTGATGATCGGTGATATATTCAGTTCTTTATGAAGTTGGGCGTTGGAAATGAACCATGGGGCATGTGTTGCTGATCTAAAGGAATTCATTTTGTACGATTTGAAGTTTATTAATGTTAGAAATGGATGCATTGGTCCAGATGGGACATGCGTAGAGCATTAATGGTCTGACTATTGCTTTATAAATTGTAACAGCATTTGTTAGGGATAGCCGACTTTTGGAGTTGATAAGGAATTTTAGTTGAGCTATTTTTATTTTTGCTTGTTGTTGTTTTAGTCTTATGTGTGTTTTCCAGTTGAGTCTTGTGTCGAAGTTCATCCCGAGGTATTTTACTGATTGGTTTTGTGGTGTCCATGGAATTGTGTGTGCGATAATAGTATCGAAATCTCACGCGATTGCTCGTGGGTAAGAAAATATCTAACACAACGCGCCGCAGTAATCAGCTCCTTTTCCTACTGTTGCCCTTCGCACAACTGATAAGAAAGATGAACGGAAGCAGAGTGGAAACTTGCGGGAAGGCATTGCTCGAGCGTTATCTCTGTGTGTTGAAAAATGTCAATGCTATTGAAATAAGTCCAGAATTGTTGGATTTATTCTAACAGCGCGAGTAACGTCGAGTTAAATATCTCAGAGTATTAATTGATACCAGACCAACTTCAACTAACCACATAAGTTACAAAATAATCCTAGAAAACAGAAGACTACAAAAAATGGTATCTTTTAATTGACAGAAAACCTCCCACCAAACAGAAAGTACCTTAGTACTTTATAAAGGAATATTTCTCCCCGTTGGAATGTATGCATGCCCAATATGGTTCAACACATCTGCCACAACTAGTATAACGAAAATAAAAACCTCCAAAAATAAAACTCTGTGAATGCATGTAAATTCCCCTTGGTTCATTATAAAAGCACACAACTACATTCAGAAATAAGAATAGAAACCACCCTTCAAAGAATGCACAAACGTGTACATTCCTCTTTCACATATTAGCATACTATACCAGCAACTGATCATTACAGGCTTGGTTCATCCACAACAACCCCCCCTCCCGAACAAAAATTCAATTCCCTTGTGTTAGTTATTTAATTCATTAAGTTGACCACATAAACGTTTCAAAATAAAAACATTAAAGATTAAGCAAATAATTCAATGCCATCAAACATTAACGAGAAACTGCGGGTTTTCACAATATCTATTCATTAAAAAAAGTAATTTATGTCTGTTATCTTTTGTTCGATTAATAATGAAATGCATTTATATGTTTTATTTATTTACTTTGTGAGTGAGTGTTTGAATTTTCTGATAAATTAAAATAATTCCTGTAAAGAAAACTTTGCTGGTGCGTGGAAACAACAATAATAATAATAATAATAATAATAATAATAATAATAATAATAATAATAATAATAATAATAATAATAATTCCACTAATGCGTACTTTGTTTCTCGTTACAAAACTCCACTCATTTTACACACCAGCCGCTAATGCTCCTCGTTTGATTCAAGTAGAAGCATCGAATGTTAAAGTTCCTTTATTCTGTTCTCCGGGGGTGGTTTCCTAAAGACGGAAAGCCTGGTGATACGAAGGTCTTGGCGCATCCCTCTTCGGCGACCACCTGACCCCTCCCTGTCACCCCCGAGGCTCCCAGCACGTTGCTGTGTTTTTGGGCGGGAGAGCAGGTGTGAGTCACGTTCTGTTTGAAGCGGCCAGTCTTTTCTTTTCGTCACCTTTTATTGGTGCACGGAAAGCCTCGGGTTAAGACACACGTCCTTAGGTTAAAGAAAGTACGTGGGTGTGTATTTGATAGCAAGATCAACAGTTCATAAACAAGTAATAATCTAGAATAACGAAATAGATTTATTTTAATGTTCGATAAAAAGCCATTTAGATTCTATCTATATCTATACCTACAGATGTCTGATAAGTCTCTCCCTATATTTGGATATTTACAATTTCTTTTTTTTTAAACCAATCTTTTTACAATTAAATCTGGGAGAAAGGGTAGTCCTTGAGGTTCTGTTTAACATGTTTATTTTTATATATTTTAGTTGAAAAATGCTGCCTGAAATGTGTGTCGAAGATTGGTCAAAAATGCTTCTTGCAAGAAGCTCCTTATGAGGTCTGGGGATCTGCCGTGCAAGTACAAAGGTGGTGGCGAGATGAACGAGGGATCCATGCAACACTGGATGCAAACACATTTAAAAACTGCCATTTCAAATTACTAACAACGGAGAGTATTGCCGATGCAAGGAGATCAAGAATACCATAAAATTTGCGGAAAGAAAAGAGAGTTAATAGAGTTGGTGAAATGTTGCGGAGACCTAAGCGATCACTGTATGGCCTGAAATTTTACAATGGAACATCCCACAGCTTCACTTCATGCAGGACGGAGCACCTACACATTTTGCAAATGATGTCCGTGACAGACGTGGTGCACTTGAATGGCCTGCTCACAGCCCTGATTTAATGCCTTGCGATTTTTCCCTGGGTGTGAGCTAAGGAAGGCGTGTACGGGAGAAAATCAAAGAACAAGAATATGTTTGTTTTGTCCATGATAGCATGGCCGCCACCTTTGTCAAACTCTACTACTAAAAGATCGGGATTGTCACTGAAAATGTTTTTGGTTTTCCGGAGTTTCTTTAAAATCAACAAATCATGTTCATTATTTCTGGTAGGTTTAGAAACAGGATGGCGTACTGTTTGAACATATTCGACGGGTTAAATTGCTTTGTTCTTCCGGTATACTGTCTATGGTGTTCTCCGATTCTTTAATATTTTGGAAATCATAAAACAACTTGCCGTAGAACAAAATTATAGATTTATACAAAAAAATCTGAACAAAAAACATTAAAAATAACAAAGATATTATTGAAAAAATATAAAATCAAGATGTCGTTTATAAAATAAATTATATTCAAGTTAAGTTAATGCCTTATTTTACGTGGCGAGACTCGGGCCATCAGGCCCGCTCTTCCGTCTAACCACGCAAATTTCGCTACGCTCCTTTCACCACCTAGCGGAGAATGGAGGTATTATCTTTGGCGACGAAACAGGCGGATTTCAATTTTGCTCAGAGCCTTCTTTTAGGCTTGAGGATCTTTAAATGCAGTGAATCTACTATATGGGACAGACGGCTTTACTTCCCTTCCGAAGACAGGCGTACGAAGGATTTTTTCGCCCTTGAAAATCGACGGCTTCGATCGGGTTTGATTCCACCGAATCCGCCAATGCGCCAAAGCTTGAGTATATACAATATATTCAGGTTCTCACTCTGCGTTTTTGTCGGAGAAAACTGCCTTTAGCTCCCAATCTTCACGCGCCTTCTGGCGGCACCAGCGAAGAGTCAACTAGGCCGACTCGCAACTCGGCATCTGATATGCCTTAGTTGATCATCTGCCCTACAGTAGTAGAGAACCGCTTAGCCGTGCACGAATTCATATTAATAATAATAATAATAATAATAATAATAATAATAATAATATGTATTCCCGACTTGTTTTACAGAGATAATGTACATTGTTGTGTCTTGGAATTACTAACCATCGATAACCAGTTGTGATGGTTAGCAATACTGAATTTATAATTTATTATCTGTCTACTACTACATAGTATTTTTTGTGTGTGGCGTGTTTTTTTACAATATTCTTATTTTTTTAACATATACAATAGAGGTTTTGTGAACATACAAAGTAAAAAATCTCATCGGAGAACCTAGTACACAAAGCGCTCCACGCCAGCCTGGGAGGGCAAATTTTCCAACCTCAAAGATGAAAAATAGTTCTAGAATAAAAAATAATAGAACAAGTCAACACCTTCAGATTTTTAAGATGTCATACATCTTATCTCGGCGAGGCAGATGTAGGCAAGAAGATTGAAAAAGTTTCATATGTGGCACAATTAAAAGAATTCACAAACGCAAAGTTAGGAGGGATACATTAAGTTCTATATACATTAAGGTCTATAAGTGATGATAGTGCTTTGTGGAGTATATGGTTGTGATAATTGGACACTGAATTCTAGAACTTACAGCAGAATCCAAGCAGCAGAAGTGAGAGTTTCAAGATCAATTTTAGGAGTAACAAGAACGGACAGAATAGAAAACGAATGCATCAGGGGGACCCTTGGAATATAGAACCTAATAATAAAATCGAAGGATATAGGAAGATATGGGAAGATCACATATGAAGAATGAATGATGAACGCATTCTAAAGCACGTCCTATACTACACACCCAGAGGAAAAAGGAATATCGGTAGATCCAGGAGAAGATGGATCGAACAATGAGTCGCAACGGACCAACCGGTCGAATGCTTGAAGAAGAAGAAGAAGAAGAAGAAGAAGAAGTCGGCAGTTTGGCCCCGCGGAGGCTGAAGGCTCTAACCAGGTGCGCTCCAACCGAGGGGGGGAGCGCAAGATAGAATACTGCGCTGCGGCTACGACGCCTCGACAGGAGACTCGGCTGCCTCACCTTGGTTGTGGGAGATGTCTATATTTCAGACGACTGAGAATATTTAAAACTATTAGTGGTATCTTGAGTTGTAACGTTCACCGCCAATGCAGCCATGGCGTAGCCATATACGCCGCTTTTGTGAAAATGAGGCGGAGGTAACGAGTCTGGTTGTGAATGGTGGAACAAGAAATTTCTGAGACTGCACGGTAATCGATGGAGCTTTCCATTTGAGACGCTTTCTGGCAGTATTGATGACTGCGGCAGAGTATTTGGGACATCTTCCTTGACGAAACGGAGACCCTGTATTTTATACAGTACGTCTCCTGTCTGTGTAGATTACGACTAGGATTGGTACGATTGTGGGATACTGTAATTTGTTAATTGAACAATAAATCTTGCATATTTGAATCCTACAATTGGTGCAATTTTTTAACAGATATCGACACTAACTATAGTGTCGAGAGTAGGAGAATTTTAAAGGCAGATTTCTCTGAACGAAAATTTTCCATGGTTCCTTCGGTCAATATTAGGCGAATACCGGATGGCGGCTCACAATCTCTCCTTATTCGTTCTTGTTCCCCTTCTCCTCCTATACACAAAATTACACTAACATGCGTTCCACTATCTCACTTGCCAGGAAACCAATTGAGGGCTTCGACGTTGTGACGGGTGGGGCCGTCTGTTTTGAATCCCATTTCCCGCCGCATATCCTCTTAAAATAAGACTTGCAAATAAAGAGGTTTGTGAGTAAATTATATTTATTAAAAAGTGAATAAGTAAATTGATAAGAAAATTGAAGCATAGAAGCGGCACGAAAGGCAAACGCATGTTAACAAATGATTAAAGAAGTACGGTAAAAAGTGTAGAAGTACTAAAGAATACGTTTTTATCTTCTTTCAGAATCACGAAGGTTTTCTTCACGCCATATTACATTCCATAACATGTTATAATTATTCAAAAAAAAATGTTAATGATAAGATTATTATAAACATTTTATGGATTTTCATGTACCTATATAAATCTGAACTTGTAAGAATATTATCGTTTTGTGAAATAAAAAATCAACAGTTCAAGAAGACTATTCAGAATGTGTGGAGGTACGTCAGTGTAAACACCGGGTAACGGTTGTATTATATAAATGGCTAGTGTTAAATATAAGGGTTTAACAACGCGTGAACGTGAATGAAAAGAATCTCCATCTACGAAAATTGGATTCAAAAGTCTTTCCTTGTAGATAATGTTCTTTAACATAGAAAGACAAACCGCAATTTTTTTGCCTTTACGCTATCACCATATATCATTCTTCCATTTTCCTTTTCGGACAGATCTCTCTTCTCTTCCATATATCATTCTCCTCTGCTGGGTTCAAAGATGAAACAAACGATATCATAAATTCTGGCCTTCATAGACAAAATATGAAACTGTGCAATAGACATATTTCAACGTTATCTCTATTCAAGGTTAATGACACACGAAGGGTACACTTTTATTTTCTCTTGTAACCTAAAAAGAGAAATATACAAAAGCAATAAAATCATGAGGCGTTGAATCAACATTTAGTAAATTATGTATTTGATTCTCAAGTCTTCATTTCACATTAACACTTGCTTTCCCTTTTCAAAACAGCAAATTAAATATTTCGTGGAAAAGAAATTCTTGGATGATACAAGGTTTAAGACATCATATCAAACAAGCGAATTATTTCCTTCATTTCTAAAAATCATAACGTACCTCAAACTTTCCTCCTCTACTTTAAAAAACACAAATCAATTTTAAGAAGAGTCATAAGGCAGACTAAAATCATGAAATACGATCAGGATCTTTGATCTAAAATAGCAGAACGAAAGCAATGTAGGATATAATAAAAAATACGACCAAATCAAATAGATACCTTGTAGAGAATGTTGTTTTAAAATATAAAGATAGAAATGTGAACGATCCGGCAACAAATTTAACAAATACTTTCGAGAATTGCTGCCGATCTAAGGGTCTTCAGCCACAAAATACAATATGAGACAGTTTCCAAACAATTTAGACACGACGTTATTTAATTATTTATTTATTTATTTATTTTACGTCATCAAAACAGTTAAAAACTGCATATGACGTGCTATGAGGAAAAGTGAATTGTGTGCACATTTTCAAAATTCTGTGATCCCTACACCAAGTCATATACTACATAAATTTTGAATTTTGAAAGAGAGAAAAAAACAAAAAAACTCCCATGTAATAAAATCTATTTTCAAGGCTAAATAAGAAATAAATTTTGAATTTTATTTTCAAGGATAAACAAGCAATAAATTTTGACTTTTGAAAGGGAGAAAAAAAACAAAAAAAACCTCCAATGTAATAAAATCTATTTTCAAGGATAAATAAGCAATAAATTTTGGCTCTTATTACTTCCTGCCGTGACAAAATGGAAACGATAATTTGAATAATTGTATTTCCCACTGAATTCTAGAAGACGTGCACAGAAAATGAAGTTACATTTATGTCCAGAAGCAAAACAAGGGGCCATCTCAGCATTTGCTCAATGGATCAGGGAAACTGGACGAAAAACCTGATCAAGATGGCGGTCATGGACCCGGAAGCTGTGTTACAATAGTTATTACAGGTTGTTTACACTCATTTATACAGTCCAAATGGTAAATAATGCATTATGTATCATTGTTAAAATTAATGTTACTTTTCTTGTGATGCTCAGTATAGTCTCTAATTGTATAGAAACAGTTATGCAGCAGAAACGATTTCACTTGTGATTTAAACTTTTCTATTGAATTTAATCGTTTAATGTCATCTGGCAAAGTGTTGTAAAATAATGTACATGTATTGTATGTGAATTTTTTGTAATGAGCTGTTGATACTGTCACCTGATGAATATGATTTCTACGTCGAGTGTTATAGTAATAGACTTCGGCATTTTCTGAAAATATATTCCCGCCCTTAAGCAAGTCATTTTTTACAAAAACCACTGATTCGTAAATAAAAAGACACGGTAATGGTAGAATTCCTAGATTAATGAAGAGAGGCTTACATGAATCACGTTCGTTTCCGAAACTTCTTCCTATGAAATTACCAAAGTAATCGGTAAACTAAAAAATAAATATTCGTCCGGTTTAGATGAATTACCGGATTGTTTGTTAGAAACGTCTGCGGCGGCCATTATACAGCCGTTAACTCACATATTT
This sequence comes from Teleogryllus occipitalis, assembly GCA_011170035.1. NCBI lineage: Eukaryota > Metazoa > Arthropoda > Insecta > Orthoptera > Gryllidae > Teleogryllus > Teleogryllus occipitalis. The sequence continues at coordinate 18,886 of BLKR01007860.1, forward strand.
AATGCATCCTTAGGCACCGAAACTTTTCCAGATATTTTCGAAACAGATAAGATTCAATCGCTGTTCAGAAAAGGCAACAAAAATGAAATTCAAAATTATCGGCCAATTTCTTTTCTGACAGATTTTTCCAAAATATTAGAGGGACTTTTTTTCGTACGATTGGAAATTTTTCTCAGTAAACACGATGCGCTTTCAGATTGCCAACATGGATTTAGAAAATCAAAATCTACGGAAAAAACATATTTTCTTTTCTTAAAGTTGTCGCCTCATCATTGGATATAAATGAAGCACCTATTGGATTATTTTGGATCTTTCAAAAGCTTTTGGCGTCATTGATCATGACATTTTACCTTCAAAATTACAGTCATATGGAATCCGTGGTACTGCCCTAGATTGGTTATGTTCGTATCTTAAACAACAATCTCAGAGAGTAGAAATAGCTTACTGGAATGATATAACATTATATATACACCTTTCCGACTCTGTTAATAGCACGTGGAGTCGCTCGGATCTTAGGCCCTCTTCTCTTCCTACTATACGTAAACGATATGAACTCGACGACTCGAAACGGAAGAACAGTTCGCTCTGCTGATGATATAGAATGTTATATTTATAGAATGTTATAGGACCCATTTTACGGGGAAAAATTGAGACATTATTCCAACGTTATCACGTTGAATATCCATTTCCAAACAATTTTTTTCCTACATGAATTTGTCATCAAAATTCGTTGACAAAATATTTAAAATTGAACTCTAGTTGCAAAACTCTCTGCAATTTGTTTCAACCTGATACATGCAAAAAATTCGGAGAAAAAATAAAACATGCAAAACACTTTTCACGTTGTATCTCTGCAACAAATTGCCCTAGGAGACTGTTTGTGAATCTACGTCATTTCCTATTATCTTTCATATGAGCATTGTGATTATCGATTTGGTTAGGGAGCACTTTTCTCTTATAAACTTTATTGAGTTACCCTTGAAAATAGATTTTATTACATAGGAGCGAATACTTTTGTTAACAATCCTTGCAAAAAACGCTCTTTCTTTTTCTTTTTTCTGTATTCCAAATTTAAGTAGTATATGGCTTAGGGTAGGGATCAAAGAATTTTGAAAACGTGCACAGAATTCACTTCTCCTCATAGCACGTTACACACAGTTTTTAATTGTTTTTGACGTAAAAATTAAGAAAATTAGATGTATTTAATTCTCACTACTGAAAAATATTACAAAATATCGCCAATTATAGATTCATTTCAAAAGTGTAGAAAAGTGTACACTCCTTAGAAATTTGATGAACATTTAATTATATATTATATTTGTAAAATCAACGTGAATTTAGTTAGTGCAATGAAATACTCGTATTTGAGAAGTGGAATCCTAATTTTGGAAAATTGTTAACGAATTTTGGCATTTAAACTGCAAAAATGAATTGTGTAAAGAGAAAGAAACAAATTTCTAGTAATTTATGATCGTTACTCTTTAGACTTTACATTTACAATTTGGTGTTTTTTTCTCTAACACTTATTACCGAACTTTTGTTCAATACGGATTTTATACAAGTAATACATGACGGAGTATTTCGATTTTTTTTGTTAAAAGTATCAACAAATTACATGACCGCCCTGCGTGTAAGATCTTTGAAGTACTATGTTGTACTCTTTGTTGAATTTACAATTTTTATAACAATGTTCTTTGCTAGACCGGTTGTGGTAATGTTTTAGCATGTAGGAGCGAGTCTGTAACTGAAGCTTTTCTTCTAATAAGTAAGAGGTAATTGCCCAAGTTCTATTCTACACAACAGGCTACGGACCGCGCGCAATTCTTTCTTCTAAAGTCAGTCCTTATTCCCCTCATTATGAACGAACGATGTGTCCATTTCTCACACTGGGAGCGGTAGCTCATACAAAGTTTGAGACTAACTTTAATAAATTATATTATTTTTCATATGTGCTGTTACACATGTAAATATAAAAGTCGAAAGGCAGACTAATTACATTATATGTTTATCGGTTCCCGGCGGGCTCTGTGGAAGAGAGGGGCAGGAAGATGCGCGCGCCAAAGCTTTCTGCAGCCTGGTCACAACGCATTATTATCTGTTCGTCCTAAGAAAAATTCTGATACTAACGAATGCAAGTGATAGTTCTCTGCATAAAAACTAATTTATCTGCCTTCGTTCGTTAAATTAAACTGGCTTCAAATTTATTGCAACGAAAAAGGAGACCATTGTGAACTGCAAGCGTGTTTCTGGACGATAAGTTTACGATCCTCTGATAGTTCAGCCCACGGATGTGCTGATCGACATGGGTCAGGAACGTGTGCAGCTTGTGGGATTGCGGCACCGATCGGCCTGCGAGGCCATGAATATACTTCGTTTCTTCATAATTCATAATCTCTTCCGTATCAAGCAGTGCCGCAGATCAAGCGACATCTAGTCGTACGACCGAGAAAGACATGAAAAGCCGTGCCATATTGCATCGGAAAGACAGGTCTTGACGCGCCACGTTATAAAAATCGAAGTATATTCAGTTCATTTTAGAATGTTTTAGAGTGTGCCTAACCCTTCAATAACTAAACCCAAGCGAGTAAAATTTCTTCGAATTGGCTAAAAGCGCATCTTTCTGAAAGTTTTCAATTTGTTATTGCATAGGAATCCGTCGTTACTGGTGAAGCAAATCGCTGAACTTGAAAACGAGTTCACTGGAATATCCGTATCTACCGTATTGAAACTCATAGTGCTGCAGTAATGTGAATTGGAGTGTAATGGATATTGATGGATATTTTTTAAGGCGCTAGACTATGGAGTTCAAATTAATTCTTTGAAGTGAAAGTCATATTTCATTGGTAGTGAAAAGAATATTCGAATGAATTGACAATTAACTTAGTACATAATTTTTTAACAAGAAAACAACTAGTGATTTCTAAAGAACAGAATTAAATGATACCTACATCTTCATCGCCAATTTGGAATGAAGGAAGAATTATCAACCTAATTTCTCAGAGATTGGCGGAATGGAATTGAAACTTTAAGGTAGGTATATACTTCTGGCACGTGTTGTAATAATAGAAATGCATATATTGGTTTATATACATTTCTATTGAACATTGTGCGCAATCCTGCAATTAGCCACTAATCCAGAGCAAAGTTGGGTTAAAGTAAATTAATAGTAAAATTTCTCTAAAGGCTTTCATCAAACAAAAATAATCATGATTTTGTTTTATATCATCTGTTTAAATCCTTTCAATTCAAAGTCCAATATTGTTAAGAAGTTATTGAGGGCTCGGCTTACAAACTCATTATTTTGCATTCATTTGGGCTTTCCTTAATTGTCAAAAAATATCTATCAAATAGAATAAGTTATTTGATTACTTTTTAATTCTCAATTAATTATTGGAAACTGGAATTAAAATGTAAAATAATAACACTCTGTTGCCAATTTATTGAAATAATTTTAATGGAGTGTTACAATCTGTAATTTTCTTTCGAAAGATTATAATTTTTATTTTGGTATCTGAGGATAAATCTTAATTTTTTCATAATTTAGGGTTCTTCACAGTGGCTGTTTGTGGCATATAGCATGGATAACATTTCATTCTCAAACATTATGCAATGATTTTGGCTATTTTTCATCTTGAAAATTACCAAAGAAAATATCTGAGATTGTGTTAATAATTGATGGGTCAGGAAATGTAATTATTGTTGCAATTGTGTTCTTGATAATTTTCAGAAACATTTCCGTAGCCAAGAGAACAAGGTACTTCCTCTTAAAATAAAACCAACCAATATCACTACACAGGATTTTCATGTACTTAAAATGCTAAAACATGCATACATATGCAGGTTAAAAAATGACAAAACACACACAATCAAATTTTAGCTTGGTCTTGTTATCATTGTCTTTCGAAACTGTGAACAATAAACAGTTTTTCTAAATTTTACTGAGTCACATTCATTCTTTTGTCAGAACTGAAACCGGTAGCGGTAGCTCAGTGCATCAACTGATGTCACTGCAGTGCCTCTAACCGGGAGGTCCTAGGTTCGAGTCCTGACGGCGGCAGGATTTTGCTGCGAACGCGCGTAATTCCTTTGATATTATCCATAGCTCAGGAGTACGGCCGCCGAGAGGTCTGAATTTGGCGATCAACTGAATTTGGCGATCAACTGAAAGTTAGAGGCTGCTAGTCTTCTAACGGTTCCGTTCATCCCATCGCTAGGAGAACTGGTAGCGATAGCTCAGTGCATCAACTGATGACACTGCAGCGCCTCTGACCGGGAGGTCCTAGGTTCGAGTCCTGACGGAGGCAGGATTTTCGACACTAGCTTTACAGCTAGGTCGAATTCAGTCGCTGTTTGGAGGAGAATTCTAGCGGCCGACTGCTCTGAGCGGTAGTTTTCCGTGGTTTCCCCGATCAACACCAGGCGAATGTCGAAGCAGTACCCTAACAAACGGGCCATGGACTACGCGCGTTCTGTCCTTCCTCTTTCTTGTCCTATCCTCTCCACTTACACACACTTACACTAACATGCACTACACTATCACATATTTCGGATCACCGGTCGGAAGCTTACAGCTTGTCCCGACTGGGGCGGTGCCCCGCTGGTGAGAGAATCCTCGTTAGGAAGAAACCCCACTAGCCGGATCTCGCCATCCAGCGGGGGAAGATCACTCCATCTCCCGAGAAAACCAACATGCACTACACTAACGGGACTAATGACCGAAGCCGTTGACGCGCCCGGAAAGACGAAAAAATCAATCAATCAACGAACGATGGCAGATAAGTTAGTTCTTATGCAGGGAACTATCACTTGTATTCGTTAATATCAGGATTTTTCTTAGGATGAACGTATAATAATGCGTTGTGGCCAGGCTGCAGAAAGCTTTGGCGCGTGGCTTTGCAGAAAGCTCCTGCCCCCCCCTTCCCCAGAGCCCGCCGGGAACCTAGGGCTTGTAACCGATAATCATAATGTAATCAGTCTGCCTTTCGACTTTTATATTTACATGCGTAACAGCACATATGAAAAATAATATTATTTATTAATTGATTTTTTTAATTGATTAAGTGATCTTCCCCCGCTGGATCCGGCGCCGACGGCTACAGTCGGCTAGCGGGTTTCCCCCTAACCAGGACTCTCCTACTAACGAGGCACCGCCCCAGCCGGGACAGGCTCCCGACCGGTCTCCCGGAATATGTGGTAGTGTAGTGCATGTTTGTGTAAGTGTGTGTGTAAGGGGAGAGGATAGGACATGGAAGAGAAAGGACAGATCGCGCGCGGTCCGTGGCCCGTTTGGTAGGGTACTGCTTCGGCATTCGCCTGGTGTTGATCGGAGAAACCAAGGAAAACTACCGATCGGAGCAGCCGGCCGCTAGAATTCTCCTTCAGACAGCGACTGAATTCGACCTAGCTGAAAAGCTAGTGCCGAAAAATCCTGCCGTCGTTCGGACTCGAACCTAGGATCTCCCGGTCAGAGTCGCTGCAGCGACATCAGTTGTTGCACTGAGCTACCGCTCCCGGTGTATTATTTATGAAAGTTAGTCTCAAACTTTATATCTGTTTGGAGCAAGAATGACTGATAAGTTCTCTTCTGTTGATAAAGTCATAGTTAACCTATCATACTTCTATTATGTAACTGAAATAATGTGATTTATATATCATGTAATAAATAAAAACTATATTTATCAATTACACACTATTGAAAAATACAGAAAGCATTAAATACTATTTGTTTAGAATGACCGGAGCAGTTGACGCGCCCGGAAACACGAAAAAATCAATCAATCAAACCTATCTAGGACGTTCTCTATAAGAAGTTTTGAATAAGTGCTACTCAAATACCTTCGGGTAAAAGCTGAATGTTAAAAAATTAGCAAAAAATTGTAATGGACCAATCGTTTAATTTTGTCAGATAAAAACAACTATTCATCAGGAATTTTGTAATAAAAATGTAATATGAATTGTAAATTTTGTAATACAAATTTTTGTATTGCTTGACATCAATAGATAACAAAATATCAGACGAAACTTTATATACACAGTCTAAGCTCGAAATGTTTTAATACAACTAACTCGAAAAGTTTCGCTAAAATATTGAATTAATTGTAGAAAAAAAATAACGTTCCAAAAAATTCATAACTTTTTCTTGTTTCTATATCGTTCTGAATGTGAAAATATAATTATTTGTATGATTTTCAAACCTTTGAGATTTTTAGCTGTTTTGACAAGAACATTTTTATGTCAGTTTTTGAACTAATTTGATCTAAATTTAATTGTATGTTTGTAGTTGTGTGTTAGATTAATGAAATTCAAATAACATAAGTAAGAAATATGAATATGATTTATGTTGGAGATTTATTCTGTATATGCTTTTAAAAGTATGTATACCATTGATGAATTCATTGAAATGGTAAACTAAGTGTCAATTTTATGAAAATGAATTTTGTGCTAGTGAATGCAAAAACTATACATAATGGAGCGACTAATACCATTGAACCTTTTGTAACTAAAATTAATATAAAAGTAAAATAAGAATATTAAATTTGTAAAATGAAAACTGTTCAGAAAAATTAAAAGAAATTAACAATGGAAATTCTTTGAAAATAATTTCGAAATTAACATTCGAATATAAGTTTCAGCTACATTTTTAACTACAATGTAAACAAATCTTGGCTTTTTATTAAAAAAATGTGAATTAAATTTGTTTTGTGAGAATCAGTAATAAAATGTGCTATTTATATGTATTTGTCAACCTATTTCGAAGTAGTTTTTTGAAATAATTACTGATGCTCCTCAACACGTGCTTAGTCTCCAAGTGTATTAAATCAACCCGATCACATTAATGATTAAGTGTATGTATACATCAATGTTACATCAGCATATGTTTGCTATTAAATTTGTGTCTATATATTCCATTCTATTGTAAATTATGTTACAGTAAACACATTTTACTTTAAGAAATAAATATTTCTATGTTGTATTGTATTATTTTATTTTTAGGTGCCTAGTGTGTAAGAATATTTATTATATGATGAAACGCATTGCGTTTCGAAGTATGTTTCGATTTGAAATTGTGCGGTCGCCATGACCGCAGTTGACTGACTCCTTCAGAACAAGATGACATTAAACGATTAAATTCGATAGAAAAGTTTAAATCCCAAGTGAAATCGTTTCTGCTGCATAGCTGTTTCTACACAATTAGAGACTATACTGAGCATCACAAGAAAAGTAACATTAATTTTAACAATGATAAATAATGCATTATTTACCATTTGGACTGTATAAATGTGTATAAACAATCTGTAACAACTATTGTACTACAGCCTCCGGGTCAATGACCCCCATCTCGATCAGGTTGTTCGTCCAGTTTCCCTGATCCATTGAGCAAATGCTGAGATGGCCCCTTGTTTTGCTTCTGGACATAAATGTAACTTCATTTTCTGTGCACGTCTTCTAGAATTCAGTGGGAAATACAATTATTCAAATTATCGTTTCCATGTTGTCGCGGCAGGAAGTATTATTCCGAAGGACAATATGGATAAGAGCCAAAATTTATTGCTTATTTATCCTTGAAAATAGATTTTATTACATGGGAGTTTTCTTCTGTTTTCAAAATTTAAGTAGTATATGACTTTGTGTAGGGATCACAGAATTTTGAAAATGTGCACACAATTCACTTTTCCCCATAGCACGTCATACGCAGTTTAACTGTTTTTTGACGAAAAATAAATAAATAAAAAACAAACGAATGGCAACTCCTATCCGTGCACTTCTGACAAGTTGCATTCAAAGGTGTGCAACAAGGTACTCTTCACGATGCAACTTTCCGTTCCAACAATCTCCTTCGCGAAACAGCAAGAGTGATCCTAGTTGGGGCTATATTATGATGCGTTCCCTTGTCCGTTGCAAATGATATTTTGAGCAACGAACAAAGGTATATCACCTAAGAAAGTTAGCATATCACACAAAAAAATATTACAAACGTATTTGGCCATGGGAGGGAAAGGGAATCCTTTAAAGCAGTACGTATCGCAATCGATGTACTAGACATGGAATTAAAGTAGTGGAGCTAAAATAGCATGTACGTACTCGCCAGTATTTTCACGCAAAACTACGCGAAAAAGAATCAAATTTTGGAAAAATGTTACATGATCTTATTTCAAATTCTATTTTTAAGGAACAGATTTTTTAAGAAACCCGTGCCATCCTCTTGAACGTCCTTCAAGAACAAAATTTAATCAAACATGATGGAGCCATTTTTGTAAAAAAAAATTGAAAATATCCCAGGGTCTTTAAGTAAAGTACCCCCCAAAATTAAAATATCAAATTCAAGAGGCAGCGACATCAGCGAAATCGAATATCAATTTTTGAGAAAATCGGCTGAACGGTTTAACTGCTTGCGTTGTTTACAGAAGGACAGTCACACAGGCAGATGTTTTGTCGCCAATCGATTTTTCGCTGTCAAGGAGACACAAAACGTGCATTCTGGCTATACCACTTGTTAGAGAATTGATTTCTAAATTTTAATAACTACATTTATGCACTTTTCCGTTTACTTGGACCCTTTAATAAGAGTTTTCCGCCGAAAATTTGCCGTGTTTTCACGCAGCATTCGCAAAATCATCACTGAGTCTGCCTTTGCTCATAACCTTCTGTAACGTGTAAAACGTTATGCACAAAGAATTATTGATTCTTTTATCTTCGACACTTCTCAACTTCCACAAAAAATTATTTAATGGGCTCAGTGAGACATATAATACCCCACAATTTTGAGTTTTTCACGTGGACCATGAGAAGATCCTCACTGGTCAATCCTCTTTACATCCAGTAGGGTTTTTTACGTTTTCTAGCCATTTGGCAGGTTAACACTCGAATGATTGTTTTCATCCTGCATTGATTTTCATGAATTCCTTATAAATAAACTCTTTGATCTCATATCTGCATTAGTGTAGCTAACGGTTATCTCACTGAATCCTTCAATTGCTCCAGAATGAAAGTCATCATCTGGATTGCGTATTTTGCCTCATTATTCATTTGGCTCTAGACATTACATGCAACTTAATTACATCATCACGTGCAGTTTGAGTTCCTTATTGACAGAATACATTTTGATGATTCAGGTTTAACATGACTTTATATTGAAATTATATTAATTTATATATTTACGTATAACCAGCACGTCTATTGTGTGACAAGTATTGTGTCAGACTCTACTCGCAAAAAATCTATCTATGTAGGTGAGGTGGTGGACGTGGTAGGAGTTCGAATAGGAGTAGGAATACGAGTAGGAACACGAGTAGGAATACGAGTACGAGTAGGAGTAGGTATACGAGTACGAGTAGGAGTAGCAGTAGGAGTAGTGGTAGTGGTAGTGGTAGTGGTAGTGGTATTGGTAGTGGTAGTGGTGGTGACAGTGGTGGTAGTGGTAGTGGTGGTAGTGGTAGCGGTAGTGGTGGTAGCGGTAGCGGTAGCAGTAGCAGCAGTAGTTTATAATTTTTTATAATTAAACATTAACTAATAATGCTTCGTTTCCAAAGTTATATTATAAAATCTTTTACGAAATGAATCAAGAGAGATCCGATAGCGTCCCTTCATAACTCGCTTTAGATCGCTCTTTTCTTCCAAATGGGTTCTTTCTCAGGCTTTGTTGTTCAGAATTATTGACAAGCAAGATGCGTTTCATACAAAAGACTTTCAAAGTAGGGATAAAAGGAAGGTGAAATCGTGTAATCATGTTTTGCTGAGTACGCCAAAAGAAAAAATATACATACAGAAAATGATTATATTCTCGAAAAAATATATTTAACTTCCAAAGTTATGATTAAAATCAGTGGCAGAAATGCACAACATGTCACAACACACAACGGTCATGTCTGATGTCGGATTAAAAACAGGAGGTAATACGGACGTAAATGCTTCCGGCGCCTGGAACATCTGACCAGAAATGCAAGATAGTTGAATTATGATGTATGATAAGGTGGAGCCATGCCAAAACCGGCAGGAAACATCCATGCCCAAAAGGGCTTCGAAACCACAAGCCTTCGAAACGAGATTGCAAAGGCGCAAGTTCTTGAAAACGAATTTTTGATTAAAAAAATGATATTTGATAATTGATATGAAACGATATTTTGAAATACTGTCAATGAAATACCCAAATGTGCGCATACTGACAAATTATTTCCATGAGGTAAAAATATGTCGAGCTTTAGTAATGAAAATTTTAATTTGATTCTGATAATATGAAAATATTAAAAATATGTGTTACCATGGTGAGATTTTGATCTTTACGGCAAAGCAAAAATAATTTAAATCGCAGAATATTTGCGAAAGTTATTCACGAAGAACCAAAAAATATTCACAACAAATTGTAAGACCATCTTTTGAAGTCTAATAACAAATGAGCCCCGGCTTAAGCTGGGGGCGGTGGTAGAGTCGACGGATGAGGTAGATACCGTGATGTCGGAAGCGGGAATAGCCATGGGGTGATATTTATTTATTCCTGTTTGACCCGAAAGCCCTCAGCAACAGTGTGCGATATAGCGAGAGTACACTGAATAATACTGTCTTTGTTTAGGAAACACGATTGATTGATGAATTCATTGAGAACATGGACACATTAAATAGATTCAATGAATAATTGTTTGTGGATTAAATGTGCGAAGTCACTTCAGGGACACGATGGTCAGGGAGGGTCAACAAACTTTTGAGGTAGTTTGAAATTTAGTCTATTGTGGTGAGGATTTTGTTTTCCGATATGTACGGCTGAAAGAACCAGGAAGATTTTGGGATAGAAGGGAGAGGATAGGAGGTAGAAATGGACGAAGATCGGCGTAATGCCGAGTTTGTTGTGTAACAGAGAGTTAGGTACAAACTAGGGTGCTTTTGTAACCTTTTGCCAAACTCCGGACATAGTGGTTGTGCAAATGTACGTAAGTGGAGGGGATACAAGGAAGGGGAAGGTGAGATCGCGCGCGGTTGTTGATCCGTTTGTTAGAGTACTACACCGGCATTGGCCTAGATCGGAGAAACCACTTAAAACTACCGATCAGAGCAGCCGGATGCTAGAATTCTCCTCCGGTCAGCGTCTGAACTCGACCTAGCTGTGTAAACTGGTG
>BLKR01007861.1:0-29983 GCA_011170035.1 Teleogryllus occipitalis
GTCCAGTGCATACGGCCTTCGCTATCAGTTGTGAAAGGACAAATGTGCTAGAGATCTGACGCCGGTTGATAAGCATCGCGTAACTTTCTTCGCGCTGCCAATGTACTCTCGGCATCAGTTGCCAATTTGTAAGAGCAGCGAGGGCTGGGCCGTTGCATAGGCTGTTTCCTGAGTTCAGCGTTTCGACCCACGGACGTCTGCGGTTCGGCCCAATCCTTGGTTTTCGCTCAGAGGATAAAGCTCTCGACATACTCCAGGCTATCTATTTCTTTTCGCAGAGTGGAAGGTTGAGATTACGGATGTTTGACCGTTGGCCCCACCAAACTTTCTGCCAAGTGTGTGTGTGTGTGTTTTACGAGGGTAGGTGGAAATCTTCGAGAGACACCATGTGGCCCTTACCACATGATAGTGTGAGATTTTTACCCACTAAAACCACCTCCCTTCTCCATCCTCCCCGCGGCACCGCCGTTAGGCATTACATCACGGGGAGTGGATTAGAGTGGCTTAGTCACAAGCCACTTCTCTTCGCCAAATCGGAGGAAAGATCAAAGGAGGATCAGTCGACTTCCCTTCTTTCCCTTCCTATTCTCCTGAGCTCAGCTATTATGGTCTGCGCATATGCGCTCACCGCATCCCAGTTGGTTTCTGAGGCGAGCATGCACCCAACCATTGCTTCGGGTGTCAGCGGGTCGATCCCGAGTATACTCAAAACGTGCCGTCGCTGCAGATGGTATCGCGGGCACTGGAAGAACACATGCTCGGCGTCTTCGACAGCAGGTTCACATAGTGGACAGAATGGGGTATCCTCCAGCTTGAACCTGTGGAGATATGCCAGAAAGCATCCATGTCCAGACAACAGCTGAGTCAAGAAGAAATGTACTTCGCCGTGTTCGCCTGAGGTTGATCCACGGAGCAATGGAGGGAATCATGCGGCACGTCCATCTTCCTTTAATGGACTTGTCCCATCGATCCTGCCATTCGAGCAGTCTGGGTTCTCCTGTTCTTTATGATATCGCCTCCGTCTCTCCTGCGCCAAGATTTCGACAGGAGGCATCCCCGCGATGACGTACACTGCATCGTTTGACACAATGCGGAATGCACAAGCTACCCGCAATGCTGATAACCTGTACACTGACGTCATCCCTCGGACGTATTTGTCGACGTGGAGTTGGCCCATACTGGGGCTCCAGAGAGCAAGACGGACCTCACAATCAAGGCCAGAAGCTTCCGTTTCTCCTGACAGGGCCCAATGTTGGGCATTAGCCTCGGCAGTGCTGCATTAATTACCGCTGCTTTATTGCTAGCGTACTTCAGGTGATCAGCAAATGTCAGACGGGCGTCAATCATGATACCAAGATATTTGATCGACGGCTGTGATGCAATACGGTGGTCTCCAACTTTGAGTGATGGTTTCTCTCTTTTTCCTGCTAGTGACCAGGATAACTTCAGTCTTGTGCTCAGCTAACTGCAGCCCTGAGGACTTCAACCACTGACTAACAATAGCGATCACTTCGTTGCAAATACACACAATTTCCTCAATGTATTTCGCAACGGCGACGATAGCAATGTCGTCCGCGAAATCAATAATACTGGCGCCTTCTGGGAGGGGAAGCCGAAGGACCTCGTCAGACATTCCATTCCATAATGGTGGACCCAATACCGACCCTTGCGGGACACCAGCGGTAATATTATGTACCTTCGGCCCATTATTTGTATAATTTGTGTATATATATATATATATATATATATATATATATATATATATAGAGAGAGAGAGAGAGAGACGAGCTCTGATATGCGCCCCAGCGAGGAAGCAGAACCCCAGGCAAAAACGCCCAAGATAAATCGCGGGTGTTTACCACTTCGAATGTGGCGCGTTGGTACGTCATCGTCTGACGTCAGCCGCGGCTGAAGTCGGAAGTAACGAGTGGTCGCCAATGATTTCTCGGGGCGATAAGCGCTGGAAAATTAAATCCTGCGATTGGCCCGTTGATAGAAAAACGAGGGAACAGTCTCCGAGGGGGGGAAGGGGTTCCCGGGAAACCGGACAGTCGGAGAAAGGCCGCCGGAGAGTTTTGATAGAAAATCGCAGAACATTCTGAGACAAACCGCCGAACAGTCTGATAGAGATCGCCGAAGGGTCGAGTATACGATCATTACGTCGCAACTACGCCGCATCGCCAAAGCGGAAGGCTGAGGCGACATTCCTGGTGCAACACAGCCAAAGAAGCAAGTTTGTTGGGAACGGAAGACGGGCGTAGAGGCAAGGCCGTTCTACGGGACGACCGGAGAAAATTGTACTATTTCACGGGCGAACGGAGGCAGCATCAAGCGAGCCAAGGAGCAGCGCGGACCGGCGAGCGTATAGCGCAGCGAGCTGGGCGAGGCCGAGCGTCACCGCGGCGCGAGCAGCCGTTCGCAGCGATAAGCAGCTGAGGTCGGTCACTGCGTTGGCCGAGGTCCAGGTTACGTGTTTCCCAATCGCCGAAGCGTGAGTACCCGTGCGACATTCAGACCGCGAGGTCGTAATATTTCCAAAGGTGTGATTCAAAAGGTATAACTAGGAAGTATTCTTGCCGAACGCCTAACACGGGAATTCAGTTCGATCCAACATAATGGAACGAACAGACTGAAAGAACATTTTAGTGCCAAGATCAGTAGGTTTGCATAAACAATTAAATTGCCCGAGTATTGTAATTAGCGGGCAAGATATGATTTTTGAGTATTTAAGGTAGGGAGGTCATTGTTTATTTGCACAAGATGGAGCAAGAACGTTAATCCAAACTTAGGATTATAATTATAATAGAAATAGGATTGCAATTTGTTTATTATAATCTAGTGTGTAAGTGTATGTGCCTCTGGAAAAAGTTTAAGAATACATGCCTAATTTTACCAGAGCCATCCAAGTGTTTCATTAGAATTCGATCCGCCATGTATTCTATCCATTGCAAGCTACCCCTTATTTGCCTCTCACAGGCAAGACGAACGAACAACCTGACAGGCCTGGCGTCGGAGCGACAGTAGGCTGCCGCACGGCGCTGGTAACGCCCGAGCGGTGCTTCACACCCTCAGGGGCTTCACACCCCTGATCAATATACCCCTGATATATATATATATATATATATATATATATATATATATATATATATAGAGAGAGAGAGAGAGAGAGAGAGATACATACACACACAAGGGAGACAGACAGCGAGCGAGAGCGACTGACTGATGTGCGTCCTAGGCTTTCAAATGTTTCAGCACCCTTTTTTTTTTGTTTTAACAAGTTATTTATATTTCGAATAAAAAATGTACGATATATGTAATCGATTGATAAAATCTCGTTATATCTTGTATCGACACTTTCTTTAATAAAGAATACCCTCCTCTAAACCCTTTTTTCACAAATGTGGCCCTTTATTTCCATACCGAACGAGATGGCCAGCCATAAACGGTTAAAATTTGGATACCAACTCAATGCAGCCTCAGAAGTTTCAATTTTGTAATCAATAATCTCGTTTTTACTAAAAAAGACAATCCTTCTGATGCTAAAAATTTCAGTTTCTACAATTCTTTTAAGAACATTTCTCTAATATTCCACATCATTTTTGTGCTGTTTCACAAGTTCTGAATCTACTCTTTCTAAAACTGCACACCTACATACAAATTTTGTTACGCAAACTTAATGTTCGTAACGGTTATGGTGAGAAATGCTGTTGCTATTTTTCAGTAGTTCCGCCCTTTTGTAGTGAGCAAAGTAGTTCTACGTTATAACTTGCAAGTAGCACAAAAGACATGTCCTCTAGATGGCAAATATACTAACCACAACCTTTTAACAACTTCACCATTTTCCACTGTTTTTGAAAAATATGATTTTGATCAATATCGACTTTGATCTGCATAATGCCAGCTAGTTAGAAAAATCATTATCAATGACGATTTATCAATCTCTGATCAAAGATGAAAAATCATTAAGATGTCATCATTTTGCTAAAATGTATCATTGGCCACCATTTCTCTAAAACCATCGTCAAAGTTCCATTGTACTGGGTAGTTTGAACTTCCTATTCTCCGCATCATTCAGTTTCTTTGTAACTGTACCAGTACCATCACTCATACTTTCTTCCTATAAAAAATTGAACACAAAAAATACTTTATTATACAAAACTATAATTTTTGGTGCAAACAATTATATTGCAATTTTTCATTAAATGAAACACATTTTCATGAAAATCAACGTATATGAAATTATACCAAACAATGAAAACATATCACACTCAACTCTCTTGGATGCTTGGTTCAGAATAAGCTGAACTCTTTTCCTGAAATAATACACACCCATCTGTTACATGAATTAGATTAAAATTAGGAACCAGCCTAAATGTTAGTCTAGAGCAGAGGTGCACAAGCCCTGAGCCCTTTTGGGGCGCTGGAAAGCCCGCGCCCTGCGAGAACCAGGAATGTTGGCGTAATTCCCGACGGCGGGGTTGTCCCTTCTCTTTTCTGCTCTTTAGATTTTTCTTTCAGAAATGGTGAGTTGGGAGGTTGAACTGAGGGTGCAAACTGTGGTAGGTCCTGAACGAAATCGAGTAGTTGGGAATCGTCGCAACTGCACGCGTATTGTCAATGTTCAGTTCGACTTATATCTGTGAGCAATTTTTCTCCCGAATGAAGTTACAAAAAAACCAAGTCCAGAGGCTGAACGACACTCTCACATGTGCTGTCGACAATGCGAGTGGCAGTGGCACAAACACTCTCACCAAACTATGTTTCTATTTTCTTCCTTATATAAAAAAATTACCAGCATTGAAACCTTTAGAAAAGAATGGTCAAGTGTATTACAACCAGAATGAAATTATGAAGTGCATATAATTATTAACAATGATAGTTAATCATTTTATTCTTGATATTTAAATTACAATTAGTTTCAAAATCAGTTGCAACACTGAAGATTGAACATAAAATTTCTGGGAGTTGTTGAACAATTTAATCTGAAATAATAGTATACAACATGAAACTTTCCCTCCCCAGAAAGCACAGCTGTATTATCACGTCTTTAGTTGTCAATTTCAACATGATTGAACAAATTTCTGACTTAAGAGCCACAGGGCTTTCCTCCCACTGAGTGCTTGGCAGTAGTCACTTTTCTCAAAAGCGAAAGTCAACAGAAGCCAGTGGGGCGCGGAAGGGCTGCCACCGCCATTGTGGGGCGCATCGCTGGGGCCCTTGTGCAAGCCTGGACTAGAGTGTAAATACATTAACAAAATTATGTATAATATCATCCTTTGTCCATTTAACTCCTAATTACTAATATCTACTTTAATATTTGACGGTTAGGTGAAAGTATATACAAACTCAAAAAACTTACAAGAATGAGTTTGTTTCTAAATTGTAGTTGTTCAATATTAATTACATGAAAATCAATTTACAGTTTCCTGTAAGTCAAGTGTTGATTTATTGTATTAGAATTAAGGATTAGTAGAAGGGAAAATAATACCACTGAGCTCAAGCACAGTATTTGCAAGATTTTTTCATAATTTGGGCATTTCTAATTTTTTTTATTTAAATTTTACTTTCTCTTCAAACAATTTCTTCTCATTTCGTACAGTAGCAACGTTCATCCATCGCCCCTATTTCAGGCTCTCACCACTTCCTGAGCTAGCCGGCATCTTGACTCAGGTAAGAGGAGGGGAATTTATGTCGCAACTGGCTTACACGTGTGGTGGTACAGTAACCGGCATAGCAGTATATGTGCAATAAACACAAAAACCGAGTCTGGTAGGCAATTTTTGTGGTTGTATCTGGCTTTGGCATAGCAAAGTACATAAGAATCAGCTACAGTTATTTAACAAAATCACTGCCAACCAGTGATAATTAAGCTTTGATTGTCCTAACTACAAAGGAAAAACATATTGGTAATTATAATAATGATAAATCAATAATTAATAACAACAACAACAATAATAATAATAATAATAATAATAATAATAATAATAATAATAATATCTTGTGGTGGCAAATGCAGGACCAGCCTTCATCGAACCTTTTGAATGAATATACACAGTTGAAAAATTTAAGAGGAAGGAGCTATCTGTAGATTATGTTCCAATATTAGTAAATATAGAGTAATGAATGCTTGGATTGCATTTAAACATCATTTACGTAATTCCTAGTTCTCTGTTCATGTAGTTAATATGTTCCACAACATCAAAATTTTACAAAATTAACCTGGAAAGTCCATTCAAAACAACAATAAAATAAAATACTGATAATCTTTATTCACAATCCCTCTAATATAAATTCAGAAACAATTATTATAGATATAAACATCTTTAAAAATCAGTCATTCATGAAAAAAACTGTTCACTTGGATTACATTAACTTAAAATTAAAGTAGTGTTTTCAATAGTCAATTTTCATAATATATTAATTACAATAACATATCTTATTCGTCACCTGTTTTATGTCAGTTTTTAAGTGACAATATTTGAGATACTAAACATGATAAAAATTTGTGGTTGACTTATTGGTTGAAGTGGACTTATTTTAGGCATTAATATTTTACATTTAGTATTCTCACTTTCTGCATTACTGATGACACTGTTTCACATGACATCAAATTTTTAAGTAGATCATTTAAAAACTCAGAATGTCAGGAAAAATCAGGCTCTTTGAGATACAGTTCACATGATTTATGAAAGGAGAAACATACAACTTATTTATGACTACTGCTTCTGACCTAGGCGAAACATTCGCTTTTTATGTGGTTTACTTTCACGTAAATCAAGATATTCTTGCCTTTTTATTGGAGTGGTCAAATCTAAGATATTATTAATTTTCTGAACAATTTCTTCAGCTGTACTTAAATCGGTTTCGAAATCATAATGTTTATAATGAGATATTGAAGCATGATTATGAAATGAACTATCTTGATCAGCGTTAGTCAGTGAAGGAGAGTAGTATGTCAAACGTAATGTGCCTCGATTATTAGTTTTGTTATCTATAATTTCGCAAGCGGCTATATTATCAATATCATAGCTGACTGCTTTCTGCCGATTCCAGAATTTAGCGCCAACTCTCTGTTGTACAACAGGATCAATTTCTATCTTCTCGCCAGATATTCCTGGAACAGAAAACAAATATTTTAATATCAACATCACACAGAAATTTAAAAACAAATAGAGGCTTATCTAAAAACTATTCATATTACATCTGTTAACCCCAATGATGCAAAAGTGTAAATATTTCCAGAGCAACTGAGATATTTTAAGTAACAATGTGAAATCTTTCAGAAAAACGTACATTTTTGACAGGGCAAATCATGACAGCAAAGACAATTTATTATTTCGTGTTTCTTCGCGCGTCAACGGCTAAAGTCATTATTTCCGTAGGTGTAGTGCATGTTTTGTTCAAGACGTGACGGTGATCTTTCCCCGCGGAATCCGGCGCCGACCTACCGTCGGCTAGCAGGGTTTTCCTCTAACCAGGTATCCCCGGCGGGACACCGCCCCAGGCAAGGGCAAGGAAGAGGATGGATAGGGCAAGGAATCGAAAGGATAGGTCGCGCGCGGTCCTTGGCCCATACTGATCGGAAAAACTACGGAAAACCATCGATCACATCAGCCGGCCGCTAGAATTCTCCAGACATTCGACCTAGCTAACTAGCTAGTGTCGAAAATCTTGCAACCGTCGGGACTCGAACCTATGACATCCCGGTCAGAGACATCAGTTGATTTCCTGAGCCACCTCTGCCGGTACGTCGGCTTGAGAAACGGTTCCTCGCTCCAGGTATATCCGCCAACCGCCCCAGCCGGAACAAGTTGTTTAGCTCTCGAATGGTTTCCCGACATGTGCTAGTGAGGGGAATCGAGGGGACAAGGATAAGGAAGGAAAGATCGCATGCGGTACACGGCCCATTTGTTAAGGCATTCGCCTGTCGTTAATAGGAGAATGTATGGAAAACTACTGATTAGGACCAGCCGGCCTCTAGAATTCTCTTCCAGGCAGGTGGACTAAAATGAAAAACGAGATGAGAGTTCAGGGACTTAAAACCAAAACAAATGGTCTCCCAATGTTCCCAACCAATAGGAAACGAGCAGGGGAGCTTGTCGATATTTTCTGTGAAAGGTCAGAGGATTATGTCGATTTGGGATGTATCAGGGAAGAGCCCTGGTGGGACCTCTGTAGGCTCTTTGCGAAGTATGAATAGAGACGACTATTTCGAACTCCACTAAAGCAGCAAAGTAAGATTTCCATAGATGAAATGATTCCTCGGAATAAGAGGGTTTATATAGCGTACAGATTTGTAACAATTTGATAATGTAATTGGTTATTTGCTGATAATTATCAAACTGAGTCAAGCAAAGTAAATACGAAGGTCGTTTATTTCCAACCTCCAATCGAACTTTTAAACCACAAGGCGAGTAGAAAAATTTGGCAATGTGCAGTGGGCTACTGCGCAACTTTTATACTACAATCTCTGCCAATACCGATACCATATCGCCAATTTCAGCTAAACTGTTTGCATGGGAAGAAGGCTGTTACGATGACGCTGCCGCGAAGTGCGAGCTGCATAGTGCTATTCGCTTTCTTTAAGAAGGGAATAGTTCAGCAGAAATTCACATGTGAATGAGCCGAGTATACGGAGAAAACTTAAAAACAAAAGAGGAATGCTGGCTTCTGAGAGATGTCCTCATCCATGACATCGCAATCCTCACAATGCAACTGTAACCAAACATCCGGGGCAGATGGGTCGTCGGCGATTGGCGAGTCGACTTGATTGGCGAGTGATTTTAATCTCTTCCTCAAATTAATGAACTGGCTATGAGGCTGTCAGACCTATAAGGAGCTTCAAAGACAAGTTGAGGCCCATCTCACATCAGTGTTGGCAATGTTCGACAAAGAGGGAATCGAAAAGTGTGTTCACTAGTAAGACAAATGCCTGAATCTTAACGGTTATCTAAAAAATTTTATTAAAAAAATTTTTTTTTAAAATTTCATTAGGAAAATTAAAAAAAATCTACATGAAAAGTAATTATGTTTGTACATAACTTTCGGTAATAAATTCATTTTATTCTTTACATTTCTCTTTTTGTTCTAGTTCATCGTAGGATAAAAAATGGTCCTCGAAAATAAATTTCATGAAATTGAAACAGACTTGCACAAAAAACACCGAACATTTTCCATTGCTTCTTCAGGTATGCAAATTTTGAGATAGTGTACATCGAAGGGTTTTCTATCTTTTTAATTTCCAGGTGCGTTATGCGGAGAGCTCTTCAATTCATTATATCAGCATGTTTGCGATAAAAAAGCGATGATCATTACCAATACTTTGTAGAAGTGCATGACTTCGAACAGGCGCTACTTCCACCTCATAATCTCGAGGTGTCGGAGAATTGACGAAGACGGCGGACTTCTACTCAAGAAAAATATTAGGCGATAAGAATATATAGTATCGAAAAACGGGTGGAAGTATGACTGAAAATTTAAAGAAGTTCTCCAATTATTTAGTTACTATTTTCAAAACGACTTCATTGGCCGCGGTATGGAATTCATTGGAACCCTACTATATTCCGAAGTAAGAATATAAAATGGTTTGAAAGATAGTAAATTCAATTGCAAAGGAGATACCGGCATTGACCACTGTGGATCAGCTGAATTCCACCAAGCTATAGTTAATCATGTGGAAAATTCGCCATCATCGGTACTCGAAGTCCTGAAACTCTCGGTCAAAGACCACTGCAATGGCAACAGTTGTTTCCCTGAACCACCTCGGCCGACTCAAGGACTAAGACATATCAGACATGTAAGGTACAAGGTCATGCAAGTTCAAAATTTCTAACAACAGTTCGAAAAGAATTTTCCATTTATCAATCATCAGGTGACATTTTCTGAAGAAATGAAATGACTTTTTTTGGTACACATAAAGCATAATGGGATTCTATACAAATAAAAAGTAATCAAAGATACTCACCTAACTGAATTTCTGTTCTCGATCGCACTTTATTAACAGTACATACTCTATACGACTGGTACAGTGGTGCTTCCATAGCAGTCATATGCCCTTTCATTCGCTGCATATCTTCATCTTTGAGGATAGCTGTAATAAAAAGTAATGTCTATAACGTTTCACATTGTCATACATTCTATCAATTTATGTTCTCTCGCAGTTATCTTATGGAGTTAAAATCTGGTGTTATCTTGATTTGCACTTCAAATTAATGATTTCAAGTTGGAATCTTACAAACTGCATGGTCAATACCTACATGAAAATGCTCTACGAACCGAAGAACTACCGCTCCGTTGTTTATCCACAACCGTTGTTTACGTGGGGTCTTTTTTCTGGTTCAAAGGTTTTCTGGTTCTGAATGGTTCGAAGACAGTTCCCAGGTTCTTTCGCATCCTGGTGTGGGTATTAGTTAAATGAGAACTACGAGTGCAGAACATACTGAAGTTAATTTCAATTATTGTGACTCTTCCGCTCGCGAAATTGAAACCAATAGCGTTTAACGATACATACAAAATGCACCAATCAGAGCGGTGATTCTCAAATATTTTATCGCTTTTTCTATCCGATTATTCTTACCGTTTCTCCCTTCTGTCCAATCATAAACTGTGACTCATCTATTTTAGGGGGCGGCATACATCAATCGCTCATGTAGATGTACAACAAACCGCGTATGTACTATAATATAACATCTTTAATTTTAACGTAATTTTCTGTTATTTTCAATATTTGGCGCATTTCGGAACTCTGTTGGACATAATTTCATTCGTGGAATAGACCTAATAAATACCCCTCTTGCTTTGGAAATTCTCGGATAAATCCCCTCCTCACTTCGCGAGTCGGAGATTTATCGACAATTTTCAAAACACTCATGATATTGCCTATGATAATTTGAACATAGTCGCAAAACAGCTGCATGTAGTCTAAATCCTCATGGAAGTTGGAAAGCTTCATCCCCTATACTTCCAATTATTTATGGCACCTCAAGATCGAGTAACGCTGTGTCACACTCGCACGGCTAACACGTGTTAAGCACATGGCTACGGCCACCAGCGCCGTTGAGACAGTAACAGCTTTTATTAGACGTGGTCTTCCCTCTCCCTTTTTAGTACTTGATCTTGTGGCGTCATTATCAATAAACCGAAGTATAGAGCCTATCCATAAAGTGGCCATACGGCTACTACTCAGGGTAGCCTTGAGCTCTCGCGACGCGTTACTTATTATTGAAGATGAAATTTCAGTGCACAAGAAAAAAAATGCACCTTGGAAATGGTGTTACCTTTCATTCTTCGGGGTTCAGCCACACCACCAGCTTCCATCAGTCTCTCATTTCTGGAACAAGGGTGTACAATTCAATTGCATTTTATGTTAAATTCGTTTAAAACAGCAAATATGCAGTATTCAGTACAGCTAGCTTTCCCCTACTCAACAGTCGTACCAACTGCAAAAAATACATTTCCCTGCAAGAACTTTGCACGTTATAATCCTACTTTCCGGATATCCTCGTACTACTCTAACAGTAACAAATTTTATTAGTAGTTAACTTCATGTATACCTTGTGCACACGTGTATAACTTCATTTTTGGAAAATAAAGACCGGTTTTGTAATTTTTTGCACTCTGTCGACAAAGATTTTTACTGTCTTAAAATGAGAAACGAGGTGTTAATGAAAAAGTAAAAATATATTCTGAACGATAATTTATCATACATTTGGACTAACGCCATGAAACGCTTAATAACATTTAAAAGCTTATAACTGTACTTAATAAACAGTTACTGTAACAAGTGAGTGGATACTTACGAATCTTGCTGTTTTGGGTCTGAGGAAACTTTGCAGAGGGATTTAACATACATAAAATCAAAAAATCTTGACAACAAATAAGTTCTTCCTATATATTCACAAAAATAGTTTCACAGAGCCAAACAAGTACCTTGGTACTGATGAAAACAAGAAACACTGCGCCGAAATGGGGTAGAAGTCTTGGACACTTATAGTTCTAATAAACACATTTCCTAAAAAAGGAAATGATAATATTTTGTGAGATTTCCCTTGGCACAAATAACAGCCCTAAGTCTCTGTGGTATGGGATTGACAAGATTTTGCACAATTTGAGGAGAATACTCCATTCTTTTCATAACGCATTCTTCGATTGTTTTGTTTGCAATTTTTCTATTTTAATTTTTTTCTCCAGAAAAATCCATACATTTTTTATCAGATTTAGGTGCTGGGAGTGAGGAGGAGAGTGCAGTTGTTTTGGTGTACTGCAATGACGAATCCTGAACATTACTTTTAGTATACCGCATTTTGTGGAAGTTACCTCTACCGTTGTTTTATTTCCAGATTTTCTAAAACCCCAATACTATGAAATTCCGTCCTTAATAATTGTTCTAGAAGACTATTACACAAACCACTAACTTCTGAATCATCAACACAATCCATTTTTACAAAAACTTGCGAGAAGCGTAACTTACGAACGACCTGAGAAAGAGTGTTCACCGCAAAATATTGCGACGCCAACCGACCGTCCAGACGCCCATCCTCTCCTCGCCCTTGAAACACGATGAGCCCAAGGTTATCGCGGTTGGCATGCGGTGCTTTCGCCTGCAGACTAACAGACTCTCGGTAGCAAGTTATTTTTTCGCATCTGTTTTAAAGCTTTCAAAATCTCAGTAACTTTTTAGAGGATTACCAAACTTATGAAATATTTACTATACACTTCGAATTACTAGGTAAACCTGCGGTACACACGGTGCATCGGAGAATTCGCCACTGGTGTACTGTACAATAACCAAAGTTTCGTATTGAAAGCAGTGTGCTAAGGATCTTTGTCCTGTTGAAAAATGAAGGCTTGTCTTAAATTCATTAGAGCAGCATTGGCTTTTAAATTATTTCTTATCATGTCAATGTCGCCGTATTGGTTCATTATACCATCTATGAAGTTCAAATTACCGACTCCACTAGCACTCTTACACCCGCATACTAAGAACGCACCACATCCGTGTTTCACGGTCGGCATTAAATTCTGCGGCTCGAACTGAGTGTTCTTTTTCCTCCACACTAGACGCAGATCATTCGTTCCAAAACGTAGAATTGGCTCTCATCCGAAAAAATGACCCTCCGCCAAAATTCAGCATGAACATTTACATGTTTCTAGGCAAATTTCAGACCCTTCTTCCTATTGGTTGAACTTACCCAACATTTCTTCCGTCCCTCTCGCCCGTGATATGCATTTCGCCG
Source organism: Teleogryllus occipitalis (assembly GCA_011170035.1). NCBI lineage: Eukaryota > Metazoa > Arthropoda > Insecta > Orthoptera > Gryllidae > Teleogryllus > Teleogryllus occipitalis. The sequence goes on from BLKR01007861.1 coordinate 13,236, forward strand.
CAACACGTTCCATACAGTGCTTGGAGAAATGTGCTTCACAATTTCCAGGAGTTTGCTGCTAAGGTCGGGGCATTTACCCTTGGGTTTCTCTCCACTACCTACAGCATACGCCGTTCTTCTTGAAACGTCACCACTCTAGGGCTGCTATTGCGCGGTTTGGTTTCCAAGGTTTTCCTCTCTCCAAAACGAGCTATGATCACGTGAACCATAGATTTTGCAACTCCGGGCAGTATAGAAATGTGGATTTGCACTGATTGTGCAACCGAATTGTGAGCCGTCGTTCATGGACAGTGAATTCCCTCCTCCTGGACCTCGTTTCACAGTATGTTGTCGCTGCAAAGCTGCAATTGTTACCGAGATCAAGAAAAACGTGGAGTGATGGTTAGAACGGTAGAAATAAATGAAGAGAGCAATGAAGTTAGAATACATTTATTTTTTCTCTTAATTTCCTGACGCCTAAAACTCGAATCAGAGTTATTATTGGGTGAAAAGAACAGGTGTCCATTCACTTTTTACACCATACTTAAGTGGTACCATTCTGCTCGCGTGTCATATTCCTAAGAACTACTTATGTGTTGTATCTAAGAGATATTGGTAGTTTTAAATAATGAATCACTATTCTTTCTTATTACAATACACAATTTTCGCAATTTTTTTAAAGGAACTACTGGTCGTCCGGAGAAACTCTGGGGAATAGGTGAAAAAAAATGCCCTAAAAAAAACCTCCCGAGAATTATTTAATTCTAGTCACTGTAGGACAAAAGAAACCATACTCCCATGGGGAGAACCTATGCACCCAATCATATTAACTAAGTTACTCCGTGGAATGAAAAAGGTCACCTTATGTACATTAATATTAGATGAAACATGCCACGTTTGTTCACCTATTAATCAAAACGAACATTGACGCCATCTTAAGAGTCACACGCATCTTGTTGGGCTCTTGAATTTTTGTGATTTATCTACTATTTTTAGCGATAGTACTGTATTTGATGTGTTTAAGTGCTTTCATTATTTGTTGCAGGTTAGCTGAAAACTGTTTTTTTTTGCTACGAACCAACAGATTACAAATTTTAAACGGATACTGGAACCTTAACGAACTTCAGATTTACGAGTTGAAGTGTTAAAACCTATAAACAGTACCGTTTATTTTCGACATATCACTGTGCAAATTTAACTACTGAAATATTTATTGTATTTCTGTGACGAGTGACGATTCCGTTGTTTTGAACGTTACGAGGACGGTATATCAAATAGTTTTGAATTTGTTTCAAATCTTACCCTATATTTCAAGACAAATTTTGAGTTAATATTTTTTATCTATTTACGGTAAAGTATTGTCTACTGGTTGTATTAAACAGTTGCAGCTTACGTGGACGAAACTTACGTAATCACATTGCCAAATTTCGTTAATACTAATTTCAATACTTTTGTAGATAGTGTACCTTCTTATTTTTATATTGAATCTTACTTTTTAATTTATCGAATACACATCAATTTAAAATATTAAGCTAAGTGCTTATTGCTCTTATCTGAGTTTTCTTGAATGTATTTCAATTTTTATCACGTACACGAAAACGCATGCGTGACATGGCTACTGCTCGTTCTACGCTTTTTACTCTCTACACTCTCAAAGCCTTCACACACATAAACAATAATTTAGATCATATCCGAAGGTTGGAAGAGGTCGTTCTCTACACAGACGGTTGGATACAAGTAGGCAACACCGCGAATCCTCCCAACCGTGCACCCGTGACTGCACAGAAGACACGGACACCACATCCAATCGCAACTCAAAACAAATTTAGTGTTTTAGATTATAAAAACAGATTTTCTTCGCATTCCTGATCCTCACAACCCTTCTCTACTATCAACAAATACATGTACAAACCAACGCAAACTGGCTCGGAAGCGCGTCAAAACCAAAACGCTAAAGGTGCGCATTCTAGCCCACTTGAAAACGAAGACATTCCTACTGAGCCTAAAAAACAGGTACTTATTTTAGCTGACATCCATGGCCGCCATCTCTCCTCCATTCTCAGAAGAAAGTTACTCTCCAACTTCTCAGTCTCATCTATTTTTAAACCTAACGGGAGGTTTGCGGATGTGACTGCAGAATTGGACACCCACACGAAGACACTGACCAATCAGGACACAGTCATTATCATAGGAGGGCAGATGACATTAACTTGGGAGGTAACTTTACACCTGAACAACATGTAAACAAATTACAATGTGCCGCCCAAAATACTAACATTGTAGTCTCGACTCTCCCCTTCTGGTACCACTGACCAACACTGCAACGAGATTTAGCACGCAAACCAGCAACTAAAACTGCAATTGAGAGAAACAAATGTAACACTTTTTGAAATTAATTTCCTCTCAGCAAAACACTTCACCCGGCATGGTCTTCACGTGAACCTTGCATGCAGTCGGTAACAAACTTGCACAATACATCAACTCCAGTCCTACGTAGTCTCCTTCTAAAAATCCATCCCTTTCATCTTCCTTACGTTCTCCACTCTTCACACTTATTTCGAACCCTCTTACATCCTCCTCTGAACCTACTCCCGTTTCTCCAATTCCCACTACCAATTCATTTGCACATGATGTCCCAATTTCCTCACAACCTGTCACTGCCGGGACACATTACAACCTTTGACCATGCACTCGAGGTAAAAATGGAGTAAATATATAGCAACGACCGACGTGAGGATGAGTTTGAGATCGCCCACCAGTGATGCCAGTGGGGGCATTTAAAGCTTAGCTCAGTGCCCCCCCCTACCCACACACAAGAAACACCCATATCTGAAACTATAATACACATGGTTCCCAGTTTCCCATGCTCAAAGATTAATTGAACTTATTAGTGTTTTTGCTAAATTAAATTCCTCTGAAATCCCCTCGGGTGGCCATACAACTCGTTTTCCAAAACTGCTAAATTTGTGTATTAAAATCTAAATAAGAGACCAACCTCTCTCGTGTTGCAGAATCTTCACTGGGGGCTTTTTCCTTGCGTTCCACTAGAGCCAAAGACGAAAAACCAAACTTGCTAATGACCTCACGTGGATCCAAGCATGGAAAGTCCCAGTCAACTTCTCCATCATCTTCTGCTATATACAAGCCGTATTGGTCAACTGAATCCCTGGAAGATTAAGGGGGAAAATTTATAAGTAACAAGTACAACAAATAGAAAATGTTGTTTGTACAGACAGATGTAAACAGTTAAATTAGTTTGTACAGTTCTAATCCAATAAATGAGATATACCTTGTAATAAAAATTCTAACAAAATGAATGTTTCAATTTTTATTTGGAGTTCTTCAGGACTACAACAAAATTTGTTTATTTAGTGACCAATTTTCACATAACAATTCAATATTAATACAATTTTGAAGTGCGACTGGAATAACTTATCTATTTAATTGTAACATATTCATTCACAGGTGATGAGTCTGATCATGATGCAACAATGACCAAACAAAATTAATAACATAACTAGTGAAAACCCGTCAAAATTTGACGGTGAGATCTGAGATAAATGTAAAATACTGTGCCCAGACTAATGTCCACAATACGTTGCATTGTTTGGATCTTCAGGGTATAACGAAGATATTCTGTGATGCGAGTTCCCAAAATTTTGAACACGTATGGCCCATGATCAGGTGGCAATGCAATATTGGCACCAAATGACACAAAAGAAAGAGCACTATTATACTGACGGATATTATTTCTAAAGTTTTTTGATGTGTCATCATGTCCTATAAACAATTTTGATTTCTTCTGGCATATTGCTCGAAGGTAAACTTATTTTCCCATTTAAGCAACACAGAGTAAACTCGTTTGCAGAATTTCTCTCACATGCGAAGTACAAAGCAGAACAAAACTGACATTTCATAGACAACGACCCAATAGAAAACGAAATGACCTCACTATCACGACACTTACGCTGACTTTCTCTTTCCCTGCGTCCAGTTAATGTACGTTCGCGTCTTTTGGGGCGCGTGGACAACGATTCGGAATTCGACATAACCTGTGAACAACTTCACTACTTCAGTACAACCGAGCAAAACACACTGTCGGAATGTTCTCTACAAAATACACCACAACAGCAAACACATGCAAACTGTCAACGCCTCAATGCAATAATTACACTGAAACAAACCCTTGACGAATTGTAAACACATTTCAACAATCTAAACAATACATCAAGCAGTGCCACCATGAAGCAGCGTGGACATCTATCGACTCATATATATCGATTTTTAAACAGTCACACTTTGGAAGAAAACAATTGACTATTGATAAGCGCACTATTAAAGAAATATTTAATTAATTAATTTACACCGTAAATGTTGGTGAATCAACACAAACAATATCTGATAACACATCTAGGGATCATATTCTTTCATTTAAAAGAAAAAATACAACAATCGGTTCAGTAGAAGCTCTAAACGAAGCAATGGCAAAATACCTTATTTTTTTAAATATATAGATTAAATTATGTATTTTAAGTATTTTATAGAAGAATTGGATATTAGTGAAAATATTCTGGGAAACTGAACACATGTCATAAAGTTCAAGAGCAAGTAGATGGGTCGAAAAGATTCCTTTTTGCTACTGAACATGTAGTAGGAAATTCCATATCAAAGAATTATATACATTTATATATCTGATATTTGCCCTTAATTGGTAGGCAATTCATATGCTCCACTGTTCGGGAGGTACATGAAATTTCGACTGCGTCAGAATGTGATCTGCTGAACATCTGACAAATACGACAGAGACAATACACAACACTTCGCAATATCCCCAGAAACACTGATGTAAGCTTTATCTAGTGGCAGAACCTGGTGAAAACTCGTACAGTGCTCTGTATGTTGGTTTTCTGCTTGATTTCTTTTTATTTGATTGTCTTTCCGGTTGATTTGTGGAAAATGTTGAGTCATATATGTGGCTGACTGTAGGAATGCTTTATCCAATGTGGATGAAAAGCAAAAATGAAGAAAACTTGCATATTCTGATTAATTAGAATGTGCATGCCACCCTTTTCTATCCAAATAAATTGGCGATTAGTTTGTTTTCTAAGATTGAATACGTTTTATTTACTAAGATTAAATGACTTTTTAAATTGTTTACGACCAAGTAAACTTGATGTCAAAAAGCAATAAATGCTAATCATTAATATTCAATTAGAGAATATTTTATGTAAGGAGTACACTAATCTGTATGCACATAGAGGTATCAGTGTATCGATACAGTGCCTTTTAAAGAAAGTAAATGAAAAAAGATCAAATGTATCACTGAAAGTGTTAAGGCAGGAAAAATCTTGCATTTGTAACCACTTTACAATATTGTTTGCCATAATTTGAGCCCTTGAATACAATTAAATCACAAAGAGAGTAGGTTAAAATTAGTCTAATTTCGTCAGATCGATTAAAAAAAATAAATTATTTCTTCCGTAAGAATCACAGTGATGTTTCCATTTGGAGCTGAATTACCAGGTTCTGATACTAGGAGCGCTAGTAGGGACTCATTTCCATCGGTTGCGTGGAAGAGCGGGGAACTGTCCTGCATTGTCTCTGTAGTAGTTGCATCTGAGCATAAGAAGTTGCCTAAAAATCTGGAGAAAATTGTCACATATTTAACTTCGATCTATCGTATTTCCCACTACATATTCATTGGCAAAATGTCGTCGCTTTGAACTCTTCTTGTCGTAAACGTTTGTAACATTTATTCTGAGACAACCAGCAAATATTGTTGCCATATTTATACAAAAGCACCGAAGAAAAACCAAAAAACCACAAAACCAATGGGAAAATTGCTAAGCAACCGCTTGTATTGGCGCAACAAATTGAGAGCATGTCATCACTCTCAGTGATGCTCTTTCGTATTCTTTTGCACATCGGTAAGCACTGCTAGTCATCGTATTGTTCATATAATATTGGCCGAAGGAACGTGCCATAACCTGATATTGTGAGAAATGCACTGTTTTGCATACAAGCTGATTCTTCAGTGCTTTTAATCCGTCTGCTGATTTTATTAGCACGGGCGGATTTTGATGACCTAAAACATCCCCAAAAATTATCAATAAAATGCTCTTAAAATGTTTTTAAAATGCCCTAAAATCCAAGGAAAATGATGTAAAAAAAGTCTCATCAAAACCAGTTCAGATGAACAACTCAACTCGTTGTATAGGTTACGGATGTCATTGAAGCTTCTTCCTTTCGTTCAATTGAATTCAGCTGGTAAACTTTTGGTTTGGACAGTTCTTTACCAGGGAATCTCTCTTTAGTTATTCATAAATCGTCTGAGCCGACAATGGTGCTGATAAGCATCACAGGAACCTTAAAATACATACAACGCCTAACATTACAATTATTGAGCGAAGAAATCGAATAGGCTACTCTGGAATTCTGTGGATGATATTAAAATCTACCAAATCAGCGAAAATGCTTCAAAAAATGACGGAATGGTGTAAAAAATGACTTATTAGTCAAAATCGACGAAAAATGCAAAAACTTAAATATTAGACATTTCCTTTAGTCATTACTAGCTCTCGGAATTTTAGGCAAAAAAGTGATGATTTAGCCACCTACAATATGTAACAAAATTATGAGATTAGGCACTATAAGACGCGAAAAGTGACGTTTTAGGCACTTAAAATAAATTACAAAATGATTAAACCAGATATTTAAAAATAATTAGGCATGAAAAAGTTCTGGCTTCTAAAACTGATCGCAAAAGGATTAGACTAGTCATTTTTTTATTCAGGAAAGTTAGTATTTTTACATTTAAGAGAGTGGCTACAAGCATATTATTTTATACACATTCATTTCTTTTCATTTCATTCAATCTTTTACACTTTTCATTCTCAACCTGTGAACAGCAGTTGCTCTAAGAATGGGTGCAATTGCCTAAGAAGTGCGTGCTGATTGGAGATGAACATGAAACATACACATTATATTGTCTTCCAAAGCTCCTTATGTAGGGTGGGTTGGATGAGAGATTTCGGTGCTTTGTCGATTGTGTTTCATAATATTCGCGTTTCTGGAAATCCAGGAAAGTATTTGCGTTGCGGTATAACAACTTTACAACTGAGTTATGTGATAATTCTTCAAAATTTCTTACTTCGGGCAGTTTTAGGCAAAGCAATGTTAAAATATGCATCAACCGCCCTTTTAGGATGTTTTAGGCACTATTAGATGGTTTCAGTCGATCTATCTTTTCATGATTCCTAAACATTTGCAATTACTTTCCACAACCTCCGAAAAGAACTAAATAGGTATTTGTCCTAAAATTCCAGGTTTAGTCATTACATAACATAACCTGTTCGGTAATCTGGTACTGTAGATACGGTAGAGTAGGCTGCAGCTGGGGGTGGCAATTTCTGGGGGCGGAAAAATTTCACCCGTTGCAAAATTTTATACGGAGAACTTTTGAATGTTTTTATAGAAATATTTCTTTCCAAATTTATATCGAAAGAAAGTGCTAATTAATCAAATGTAGTTCCAAACAACCAAGTACAGTGGAACGTTGATTGTTTTAGAGAAATGGTGGCCAAAAATGGATTTAAACAAAATGATGACATCGATTTTTCTACCTCTAAAAGGCATTATGCAGGGTCGATATTTATTAAAATTATATTTCTCAAAACAAATGACGAATGGTGTAGTTGTCAAAGTGTTATGGTTAGTACATTATCTATCTACAGGACATGTCTTTTGGGTTCCTTGCAAGGTATATGGTGGAGAGTAAGTTCCACTACTACTTTGCTTGCTACAACAGAGCTTTACGACAAACAACAACAAAGCTTAGCGACAGGAAAAGTAGCAACAGCATTAATTACACCGATCTGTCGGATCTTTCACTACACTACTTTAGGGGGCGCACGGCAAGAGAGTAATGAAATATAAGCTCTCCAGGACGCAGCCTTACTTTCCCCTATGGTCAATCTATCTCTGGCTCAGGATCTTTTATAATTTATTAGATTATCCATGGTTGGGAACCTACTAAGCTTTGCCAATGTCCGCTTCCGGTCACGCACTGCGGTGGCACAGTCGGCATTCCATCATAGTACAGGGGATGTCGTGGGTGACCCAACGACTTCGGGATGGCAATTGTGGCCGCATGAAGAACGGCGTCAATATAATGGGCAACCATAGATTCGATATCGTTTGGGCATTTTTGCGATATCCGTGTTTCTTTCTCGAATGTTTCCCACTCAGCTCGGTGGATTAGCCAGCGATGAGGGTGGGCAACGTTCAGGTCGGGAATATCAAAGTTGACCAGAATGAGGAAGTAGTCACCAAGAAAACTCCACCCAAAGATTGTAGAAAAAAGACTACAGAGAGCGAGATCTACGGACAAGAAATTGTTTGAAGCCACGGAAAAGCGTGTGCTTTCGCCAGTATTCAGAAGAAATACGTTCTGGTTATCAATAATATTTTCAAGTATACTGCCTCTTGGGCACGACCTTGTGCCACCCCAGGCGGAATTGTGGGCGTTGAAGTTCCCCACAATAAGAAATGGGGCGGGCAACTGAGAGAACACGTCTTCCAGTTCTTCTTGTGCAACACCGGGCGGGATATAGACGTTGCAAATTGGGATAGAAATAGTGCAAAAATTCACAAAACGCAAGATATTCGAAGAGTGGTTCGTACGTCTATTTCTTTAGATACCAGGGAGTCTGTGACAAAAGTAGCGACTCCGCCATATGCGCGAAGGTCATCATCAATGTCTTGCCTGCAACAACAAAGCCGCGAAGAGAGAGAGTATGTGCTCAGGACGGAGATGTGCTTCCTGCAGGCAGATAACCACGGGACTATGCAGAGACATTATCATCTTTAATTCGTCCAAACGAGTACAAAAGGCATTTAGGTTCCATGAAAGGAGAGCCATAGTTTCTAGGTGTTATGTTTATTAGCTCCCAGGGGAGCTATGTATTGGGTTTCTCTTCTCTGTTGGAGAGTGATGGACTGGTTCATGTGGGGCTCCTCGTTCCCTGCAGAGTCGTCTTGATTACTGCTAGAGAGAGTCGCATGTGTTGGAAGACTACGCTCTTTTAATATAGGCAACCTGGATCTAGAAATATAGCCTGTCGACCTCTGTTTCTCAGCTTCATGTGTTTCTCTGTTTCTCAGCCTTTGTGTGTTTGTCAAAATATTTACACTTTTTATTTTCTTCTTACTTTCAGATGGGATCTCATATCTGTTATCTCCATCTCCACCAATGTTTTCAAAGGACACCTGACAGGCAGCATCGCGTGCAGAGGTAGCTTTCAGTGTCTGGATTTCGGAATTTAATTTCTTCTGTAGACCCACGGTGTCAGCGAAACTTCGGTCCATGTCCACTGGGTTACGCGTCTGGTACCGACGTCGTGCTTCAGGAAAGGAAACTTTCTCCGAGACCGGAATCTTCTGGATCTCCCTTTCTTTCAAGAAGATAGGGCACTGGTTCGAGTTCGATGGGTAATTCCCAAAAAGGTTTACGCAACTTGGATCTGCGGAGCAGTTCGATTCGTTACACGATTCTTTCCCAGAGTCAATGCAGATAGCGGCGCTCGTGCAATGGGGCTGCTTATGACCATACCTCTGGCATTTAAAGCAGCGCAGAGGATTTGTGACATACTGCCAGACACAGATTCTAAAAACTACGTACTATTTTCTCTGGCAGAGATGGACGGTCAAAAGACAGTATCAGCGTTGAGGTAGGGGTGAGTACCCCATTCACTCTCCTGTGGATCCTGTAAATGTCAGATACGCCATAGGGTTAGAAGAAGGTTTTCAGGTTTTCCTCCGTTTCTGATGCAAAATCTTCGTGGTTCATTACACCCTTGCAGAGGTTTAAGGTCGGGTTGGCGGACACATTCGCCCTGAGGGCGGCTATTTCCTTTGGATCTGTGATTTTGTTAATCTGTCAGAACGGCATTTGAAGATAACTGTGCCGTTTCTCTGACGAACCACCGCCTGAAACTTGCCAAATTTTTCGATTTCTCTGGCGAGTTTGATGGGCTGATTCATTGTTTCGCCATCATTTCTCAATGACATGAGGAAACGGGATTTCGTCGGTCTACCAGAATCTTTACAAAAGAAACTATCAAGATGAACAGTTTCACTAACAAATCTCTTCCTGACGGGAGGGTGGGGAAAGGTCCATGAGGATATCAGATTTATTCCCGTGGTCCCCACCCACCACAGAGCCTAACAAGAGGACGTTCCATCGGAGTGCCAGGGTTGCCACGGGGATATAGTGGGGGAATAACACAGCGCTGCACCGCCGTGTATCCCCCCGCTGACCCTGGAGTTCGGTACAGGACCTATTCCTAGCAGATTGTTCGGGAGTGGTTTAGCTACTGACCGTCCGTCTAGAAGAGTCCGTAGCCACAGCAGGTGTATCGGGACATACAAGGAATGTTCCCCAAGATACGTAAAAAAACGTATCCCTGGATGCCAAGAAGAAAGTAGCACGAGGAGAGTAATTGGGAAACAGACAGGCCCCTCAACCGCCAGGACATACATTCCCTCCGACACGGGTCGCCATGCCCGGCAAAAACATGGGTGGGCGTTCAGCATACAGAGGGGGTCAGTGAAATAGAAGAGGAAGAAGAGAAACAGGATGTCATAAAATAACGAGAATGAACAATGGGGAGAAGAAAATGACTGGTGAAAGAAAAGATACTTGAGAGCTTTCCCTGCATCCCCGTGAGGACGAGGACCAACCCACCTCGACGGGAAGGGAGAACTTGATATTGTAATTCAGTTGAAACAAAAAACCTATTTGATTCACTTGAATCTGAAGGAAAACTTTAGAACGTGATCGAACTATTTTTTTTTTTCGAGAATCTGCTAGCCACCTAGCAACGAGATATTCGGATTTTGGAATCACAGGATTTTAAAGAAATGGATTGTGTTTAATATAATTGCAACATTTGAAAACTAATTTCCAAATAAAATAGTAATACATTGGAAAGAAGAAAAGTTGAGTGTACATTTAAAGTATTTTTTCGCTTATCTAAATTGATATGCATTACACTAGCAACAACATCATGAAAAAAGCAGTTTTTGGCTTTAAATACATAATTCTTAAGATAATCGCAAGAAGAGTGGATTTGCAGCTTGTTCCTATTATCAATCGAGAAAGAATTTTTGGAATCCCAAAGAGAGAAAAGATTTCAACAACACAATCTATAAATTTGCCGCTTAACATGACACGAGTTTCTACATATTAAGTAAGACCCAGCAAAAATTATGCAACATTAGATGTATTTTATGTTTGATATTTATTGTCAAGGGGTCACAAGAGATGGATACGAGACACCTTTGGAATCGTTGCACCCTACTACTTTCTGTAATGACGTCGATTGAGAGACTTTTAGTGCCTCCAATAGCGTGCATTTCACTGCAATATATACACATTGCACGAGTCGATACGAAAGCGTGGTACTATGTCGGAAGAAAGCACATCCTACTTTGCCGTTTTGTGAAGAATCATTAGCGTAACTGAAGTTGTGGCTGGGATACATGGATTTTGTCTTCTGAAATTGTTTTAGATTTATACTGGTGGGACTGGGGAGGTTTGACAATGAAGTATCGTCATGGCCCGGAGAAGTTTCCAAGAGGAAACAACTTCCAGGTTTCACAGCATTAGGAAGTTGTACATTCAGTTTTTGCAAGAACGTTGAAACGGATACCTGGGAGATGGGGTTGGGGTGGTCAGAGAATTACGTCCGGTGACGTGTTGAGAGCATGGTGTGAGGGAGTATTTACCGTTGATAATTTCGTACCATTGGAGTCAATCAAATTATCTCGTGGACGGGTCAGAGATGGTTCTTCAGCCTAAGCCAAGAGGCACGAGTTGCGCCTTGTGCAGTAAGTGCATGCACTGATACGTATACAGGCATTGCGGATGGGATTCAATGGCCGGATAACTATCCGCTGACCCACATTAAATACGGAGCGGATGTGGGTCTTGAGTAAACGCAAGAGCCATTCACGATCTGAACGTCATGAGATACCACTAAGTGTACGGAGGAGGTTCATTGCTGGCGCACATCGATTCTTCGGCTTGAGTATGTTTACGCTAAGTTAAGCTCTTGTCGAAGGTTCACGAAAGTTGCAGATTATACAACACGAAGTTGATGGCCCCGAGAACAAGATCTTTGTTGTCATAGAAATGGATCCTGCAGAACTGCATGATGCCAGAGATGGAGAACTTTAATCCAGTTTTATCGCTCTATTCTTGCAAACGGCTAAGGGCATGTCACAATTGCCTTTCGACAATTTGTATGCTCTAAAAAGAACAAAAATGGCAAAGTCGTGTACAGAGAGCGATGGTTTCAAAGGCTCTCATACAACTGGCTCTACACCGGTGATGGCTATGGGGTCATTCCATAACAAATCAACAAGGGTCCCAACACCGACAGTTTCAGATTTTTTGAAGTACCTCTTAAAATATATAAAATGACCGCTTATGAAGACTGTAGCAAATATAATTTCACTTTCATAATGATTTGAAGTTCGGAAGAATCGCGAAATATCTGCGCACATTACTAAAATACTATTATCTCAATCATTTTCAAAGCTACAAAATTTGTTCATATATCATTTTAACGCTTATGAATGAGGCTTTTTGACACATTTTGAAGAAGCATAGAAATTTCAAAATTAACAAATACATATTTTAAAATTTATTTAAAGAAAATGCATATTTTTAAAACGAAAAAATATATTTTGTAGTTCTACTTAAATAAAAATTATATAAAAGGTTTAGATTTAGGATGAGAATGGGATCAGGAGTTACAAATTATAGGAACTTGTCATGCGTCTCATGAACGTAATGGAAATCTTGAATCCCTGTTTGTTGCTGCTTCCAATGATCAAAGCCTAATGTATATTGAAATCGCATGAATGTGGATGAACTGTCCTCTAACATACATAATATGAGGTAGAATAAGCTATTATTTTTACTCCGCTCGAATAACTTTTATTAATGCGTGTGCCGCAAGGTTAATTTTGACATTACCGAGTCAGAGGGTCTGAAGTCTATAGTAATGTAATTCCATAACATTACGCTTCTACCTAGGAACCAATAACCCATTTATTTTAGTTGTAAACATTACAAAACTAGTGTTGCTAAACGTGCACTTATTTTCACGCAAAATTACGCGAAAAATACTCATTGTTTTAAAAAAAATTACACCTTACTTCACAATCTATCTTTAAGGAACAGATTTCATTAAGGAAGAAGTCTATCTTTAGTATTTTAGTTTTAGATAGACTCCGAAAAAATCTAACTCTGCAATTTTCGAAAAATCAGGGTTTCCAACTAAAGTGAGACCTGCACCATTCACTTAAACGTCCTTCACACTTCCCAACAACAAAATTTAATCAAGACGACGGAGTTTTTTACTTCCTAGCTACGGCTTACGCGGTAGAGAGAAAGTCATGTAATGCTGCGAGAAAAAACGGTGAATTTTCGGCAGAAAGACTCTTATTACAGGGCCCAAGTAACGAAAAAGTGGATAAACTCAGATGCTAAATTTAGGGGGAAAATCCTCTAACACGTGGTTTAGCCAGAATCCATGTTTTGTGGGTCTTTGATACCGAAAAGTCGATTGACAGCAAAACGCGCGCGTGCGTGCGTCCGTGCGTCCGTCCGTCCGTCCGTCAGTGAAGAACGCGAGCGGCTACACCGTTCAGCGGATTTTCCAGATTGAAATTCCCCAATCGATCTGGCCGATGTCGCAGCCCCTTGAATTTGAAACTGATATTATAATTTTTTTGGGGGAGGGTACTTTTGCATGAAGCTCCAGGGACATTTACAAAATTTTCAAATTCGCTGCACATTTTTTTGCGCAGACAGGATAAAGGACGCTTAAAAGCATATAGCAGATCTCATCTTCTTTTAACTCGATGAATTTTCGAAAATTGCATTAAAAAATAATAATACAAGAATGTATGTGCTGTTGAAAGACTATTTTAAAGCAGTGTTAATAATTAACAATTATTTTTGGCAGTTGCCACCTTTCTGATAACGAATCTTTGTAAAACGACATTTATTTCTAAGGTAAAAAAAAAAACAGCAGCATGTTTGAGCACTATCAAATTGCAATTGCTGCATTGAAACATGATCACGTTCATAAAATCAAAGTTCAATATAAACAATTCTTTTTAGTCATTTCAGTTATTTTCTTCATATCGTGATATCTTACATTCAGCAATAGGTACAATTCAATAGGTTTAACATGCAGATCACGAATGCAACATTTTGCTTATTCTTACGCAACCTCGTTTATTTGGCAGATATATGCACATTTCTATGAGAATATAGAAATATTTTCACTGTAAGCAAGCGTAGCTCTAATTTGACGATCTCCTAACGTTGTAAACAAGCCTCAAGAGTTAATCTCACCATGCACAATGAACGGATGATTCATTCTACCCAAATACAATAATATTTATAATATATAGTCAAAGGAATACTTCAATAGAAGCAATGATGTACACAATAATGAAATCGATTTTTTAAAAATCCAACCAGTATTTTATATAATTAGATAAATTATTTGGTAAAAGCATGTACCCTAGATTTTGATCTCCATGTTCCATTGTATATTTCCAACATATTAAACCTATTAAGTCCTGTACTCTCGCAGAAGCAATGACCACAACATTTAATGGATAATTTCTTTCTGCAGGAGGAAGCATCATCATAAAAATTCCATATCTTCGAGTCGGAACACCCACTTGAGCCTGGAACAAGAATAAAATTATAGTCTAAACTAGAAGGATCATCTGAACATAATTTTGCTAGTAAAACAAACTACAAGTTCATATTACTACTTATATAACTACAAGCAATACTATTATGACACACAGATCATTACTGTAACATTGACTTTTATCTGCATCCTACATGCCCATTGCTGGTACACCGTTGTGTCTGTCTGTGCTTTTCACTCACATCATTTGGTAGGTTTCCCTAAAAATAAGGACATTTGGAGAAACAACATTCATAAAATCCATTCGGGAGGATAATATTAATTTGACTACAGCTGCATTTGACTGGTTTAAACAAAAGCAAATATTCTAAATAAACACGCATCAATCACTAAAAATACTTTTATAGACCAAAGATTCAAATATTTGAACCAAGTACCATGAGGGAGACATGAAATGTGTTTCTAATTTTCTTCCCATAATTCCGGTTTTGAGAACTGAATGTAAGAATAACAGGATCAAAAATAAAATTAAAATAAATCCAATCCATATTGATTCACAAACGAAAACTTATAATGAAACATTTCACAATAAATGTAAAAAATTCATTACCAAAGACAATAAAAAAGTATTTATTTAGTCCATAAAATGATCTGTAAATAACATGACCATGAACAGGAATGTCCTTGGATAAGGCTATGAAGTTGCATGAGATACTAAAATTGCGGTGGATAAGAAAAAAGCATATCACAGGCCAGGATGTCAGCATTTATGATGCCGGCAATCTTATATACACGAAACTAACATTTCTCAATTTCACAAAAGACGAATTCAACAGAATTATTTACAAGCATTAAAAAACTTCAAAACACAACATAAAAACACAAAACAAAATTAGGTTATTTCGCATTCTAAAATATATCCAAACTATACATCAAAAATTAATTATGTCATTTTCAAGTAATAATGGTAGTATTAAGCACAGTGGTATCTGTTATTCAAACTTTACCCAAAGCAGGACTTGATGTTCCCTTGTCCTTCAGGAACAAAATATTTTTTAATTGTATTCTCTTCATATTAGCTCAAATTCTTTATACTACATATAAATCAATAAAAATAACAATATTAGTGTGCAAGAAGCGCCAATACGCAGAGCCCAAAACGAGATAATTTAATACACAATAATTCAGTTAATTTAAACAAGTATATAAAATATATTAAATCGTTTAAGGAAATAAACATCTTCCTTCAACCTCTAGTTACTTATTGAAGGTGCTTACAGCGAGATAAATGATAAATTTAACATGCCCTTCTTATGGCATTAATAAAAAGATGGGACTTTCTTCTATGACATTGTAGAGTTTGAATAAATTTTACCCTCTAGTTTTCGTGTAACAAGAACGAAATGCTCGTTCTTTTAACCCATTAACGGCCAACATAATTTTCTGCACAAGCGCTCGGCCACTGCCGTTGCGTCCGGGCGTGCGCGTGCAGTCATTGTTGGAGCTCTCTGGTGGCATTTATTTACAACCTTTGGTGATAAACTATTGCTATGTGGCTAACGTATCGCAACCCTAAAGTAAAAAGGTTCTATCTGCACCGCAGTAAATTTTACAGGAGAGCATTTCAAAGTTTTGCCCCTCTGTAAAACAAAATCTATATTGTTAAATGTATTCAAATTTCGTCAGTATATTTGACAATCTAGAACAAAACTGTAGACTGATAAAACATTTTAACTTTGGTGGAAGCCCAAGACTATTTTTACATATAGAACCTTTTTACTCTCAATATTTATTTTCACGTTCCAGCAAAAAGGTTCTATCTTTCATGGTAGGAAAATTTGACAAGTTCATTACTTAAATAATTGCAATTATCAATGTAACTATCATTTCTTAAATTTTGATGAATTTAAAGAAATTTGCTCACAATTCAGAACAAATCTTATTATAGTTCTCAATAATATTGACATTTTAATTTAATGTCATTCCTTAGAATTAGTCAACTAAAGTCTAAAAAAGTATCTTATTGTA
>BLKR01007862.1:0-29983 GCA_011170035.1 Teleogryllus occipitalis
GTGTTTTTTCTTCTTTTTTTTTTTCTTTCCATGAGGCATGTAAGCAGTTCGGTTTCTCTGATCCGTTGAGCAAATGCTAATATGGCCCCTTGATTTGCTTCACTATGCGCACGCGATATGTGTTCACTATGCGCAGGTTTTGTTGAGCTCTCCTTTTGCTTGTAGTGGTAATAGAGCTTAGGGTGAGTTTCTATTTTATTACCAATACAGAATAATAAAATCTGCTGTTCGTTTACCGTTACAAACATGTTTTCTATAACTCGGAAACGAAAATATCTAGTTTTTGAAATATTAATCTCTCGCTTTTCTAAATGTTTATTATTATTATTGTTAATAATAATAATATTAGAATGGTTGAATATCTTCCTGTTGATCCCGTTTTTATATTGTTTATATTTTTATATTGAAAATGCTTTTGACAAGGCACATACCAAATGTGCGAAACGTTAAGCAGCAATAAATGTCTATGAATTATACGTCTTAATTCCTGGTATCATCGTAGATTGATCCTATTTGGCCCAATAAATTTGAAAAAGAACCATCTTTCTACAATAATAATAATATAAACTTTTTTCATCTTTCATTTATTTTTAGTTAAATTGTTGGGAGGGGATTCTGAAATTCATGAATGCGTGCGAAGATGATTTTCTCTCCCATATGTCACATACTGTTTTTTGTTTCTGACTAAATAAATATCTAATTATCTATTTTAAAGTAATTTGTGACCATGCACGCGTAAAAATATGTTCTTTGCGCAAGGTTGGCCATCATGCCGTGATGTTGTTATACTTTCTGTTGTTTTTTTCGTTCCGCCAAATGGAAAATGTTCGCTTTAAATCAATGTATTTAACCGGGAGAGGTGGCTCAAGTCATGAACTGACTTCACACCAGTGTCTCTGACACGCAGGTCCTAGATTCGAGTCCTGACGGCGGCAGAATTTTCGACATTAGCTAGGGAGCTAGGTCGAGTTCAGTCGCTGCCTAGATGACGAATCTAGCAGCCGGCTGCTCTGATCGGAAGTTTTCCGTGTTTTTTTTTTCTTTTTCGATCAACGACAGGTGAATGCCGGAACAGTACCCTACCACACGAGCCACGGACCGCGCGCGATCTTTCCTTCCTCTTCCTTGTCCTATCCTCTCACCTTACACACACGCCTACACTTGTATGCATCACCATGCCCACACTTGTATGCATCATCTACCATACATGCCGGGGGACCGGCCGGGAGCTCAGAGCTTGTTCCGGCTGGGGCGGTGCCCCCTGGTGGGAGGTACTGAACGGTCAAAATCCCATACCCGACAGTAGGTCGGCGCCGGATCTCGCCGACTATCTGGGAGGACCACCGTCATCTCGCTTGAGAAAACATACATTATACTAATGACTAACAGTTAACGTGGCCAAAATATCAATCAAATATTGGAAAACATATTGCTTTAATAAACCTTAATTTAAATATTTAGAATATATGTAAGGTTAAAAATATTGCGAATGTTCACCATAAAACTCAAAATTACTCGAAAACTACAAACAATTACATTAATGTTTTGTTGAAACAATGTTTCTTGTTATAGCAGTTCTTTGAAGAAAATGCACGGATCGATCTTTTAATAACCGATACTTCGGCGAGTCGAGTGCGGATTGCAATGACGGCAAGGAGTAAATATTCTGAGGCTGACATACTTTGTTCAGTTGACAATTTGGCTGACATGCTTTGACAGTTGAACATCGTCGATATTACAGATTACCAGTTATTCCGGGCGCATCAACTAAGCGTCATTACTCTCGTAGGAGTAGTGTCTATTTTTTCTCGTGAGGTGGCGGTGATCTTGCCCAGCTGGATGGTGAGTTCTGGCACCGACCTACCGTCGGCCAGTGGGGTTTTCCTCAACCAGGTATCTCTTACTAGCGGGGCATCGCCCCAACTAGGAGAAACTCTAAGAACAGGTCAAGGAAGAGGAAGGAAAAATAGTGCACAGTCCGTGGCCTGTTTGTTAGGGTAGTGCTCCGGCAATCGCCTGGTATTTATCCAAAAGAGCACTAAAAACTACCGATCAGAGCAGCCGGCCGCTAGAATTCTCCTCCAAACAGCGACAGAACTCGATCTAGGTAGTCTCCTAGAACTAGAAATGCTGCCACCATCAGGACTCCGACCCAAAGTCCGCCCAATCAGAGGCACTGCAGTGATATCAGTTGATGCTCTGAGCCACCTCCCCTGATTAAATACATTGATTTAAAGCGAATATTTTCCATTTAGGGAAATGAAAAAATTAGAGCAAGTATAACAGCTTCAAGACATGATAGCCAAGCATTGTTTCCAAGAAAGCATTTTTACGTTTTTGCACCGACCGCACCGCTCCCCCTCCTACTTGGAAGGCCATCAATGAGCTTGAAAACGAATCGTGTTGAACCAGCACATACTTTCTCGTCCGTATTTCAAAGCAAAATTACGTGACAAGTTCAAATTCAAATTTTCGAAAAATTATACATGACCTTATTACAATATCTATCTCTAAGTAACATTTATTTAATAATTTATATTAGTATTACATTATTATTTAAAATAACATAGGATAGTATCATATCTGTGGAGACAGTAGGATAGGGAGGAAGAATCGCTCTATTTTGCTGCTGCATTACATTACTTACCCTCTACTATGTAAACAGTATACGAAAAGTACAGTGAATGCCTAAAGGTATGTGAAAGGAGTCATTTTAGCATTTGTTTAAAAGCGCCATTTCCTTATTCGCCTCATATCGCCGCCCTTGGAAAATAATCTTCTCTATAAAAGCTGTATGGATTACGTAAGCTATAAATAAGAGTTACTACACACGATAGTCCAGCTGTTCTGTTGTAGCGTGTCTATTCCTTGAGTTGAGTTCCTTGTTTCTTCATACTTTTCTAAATGTGCGGGATGTGTAAATTCGCAAAGTATCATAAAGTTTCGTGTATTTATATGAGGCAAACGTGTGTGTAATTATTCATTCAAGTGTGAAGTACGTATTATGTATGTGTTGGAAGTATTTTATTACCAGATACACCTTTCAGTAATGTATGGTGCCTTTAGTAAAAGTTTAAATATTATTTTTACTTCTTCTCAAGTTCATAATTAAAAGGCAACAAAAATTAGCTGGAAAGTTTTTAAACACTTGTAATCTTGCAATCCAATCGGCAAACTGTTCGATTTGCGTAAGTAGGATTTTTGCATTTAAGAACATGTGTAATTTTTTTGTTTTCTCTCGTTTTATTTAATACTTGTATTCTTTATTATGTATTTATCGTCGAAAACAAGAAAAAATGAATGCGACGTAAGAGAGAAGTTTATTCTTTGCACATTTACTGATGCTTTAGAATCCTTCACTCTATTACTGAACTATGTTTAAGAAACTAATGTTCTAGTTTGATTGATTGATAAGGGATTTTGGACGCGCCTAGTGCTAAGGTCATTAGTCCCGTAAGTGTGATGCATGGGTTTTCTTCGAGAGGTAACGGTGATCTTTCTCCGATGGAGAGATTCGACACCGAACGACCATCGGCTAACGGGGTTTCCGTCAACGAGGTGTCTCCCACCGTCCCGACAGGATATTCAGCATATGTGTTAGTGTAGTGCATATAAGTGTAAATCCAAAAATTTTGAACCATTTTTGAGAAAATTTTAAAATTGTTGTTTCGTGAAAATCTCGAGTTCGACCAGATCCATTGGGAATGTCAATTTTGGAGAAAATCGTTTGCATGGTGTAGGCGCTAGTGTTGAGCAGACGTTTAGCCGTCAACCAATTTTTCGGTTCGAAAACTATACAAGTGCATTCTGAGTACGCAACTTTTTAATTGAATTAATTTACCTCATACGGGAGGAAAATGCGTCCACTTTTGGGGTATGTCATATAGTTTCCACTCTATGAGTTTTTTGTTGAAAAATTATTAATATCCGCAGCAGCATTACAATCCTTTCTGTTTGCAATATATGTATGTAGTAGTTGAGAAAGTCAAATTACTTTCAATTCATCTGTCACGACATAAAATGAAACAGGGTAGCTCTGTTTCTTTCAATATGGGGTGCATTCAATACAAAGAAAGTTACGAGGAAAGTCTTGAAATAGAAATTGACAGGTTGCGTTTGTAAGAAAATGTCAGCTGTCATCTGAGCATCGATTCGGAGAAATATTTAGTTTTCATCGCTTCAGAAATTCTCTTTTTTCAAATAAGTAAGATTTAGACACTTCAGCTTTCCGTCACATTTTACAAAGTTAGCTTCAATCGGCATGAAATGTTCTCCATTATTCTTTTCTCCTGAGAGACGCTGGAGCATAACCATCATTTGAATTTCAACAGTCTCAAAAGGATGATAACGAATTCAAAAACAGCGGGGAGGGTGGAAGAAGTGGAGAAAGGAAGGACGCTCTGAGATGACATTTTTCGCTTCGGCTCCTACAGCGGGAAGAAAGTAGATTCCATTGCTCTACCACTCTCAAAAAAAACTTCCACTGCGCATGCCCGAACGTGGCCTCTCCCTCCAAAGCTCCTATTTCTCCGTCTGCCTGCGCTCTTTGTCACGACATAGCTCTCTCTCTCTCTCTCTCTCTCTCTCTCTCTCTCTCTCTCTCTCTCTCTCTCTCTCTCTTTCTCTCTTTCTCTCTCTCTCTTTTCTCTCTCTTTCTCTCTCTCTCTTTCTCTCTCTCTTTCTCTCTCTCTCTTTATGTCTCTCGTCTTTCTTTCGTGGGTCGCGCGGTAATTCAACACTGCGAGTTTGGTGATAACAAACTGATGAGAGGGAAGGAACAGTCGGAAGGCAGCTTATGTGTTTCTACAGTAAGCGTTGTACAAACGATCAACAGAAAATAAGCCGTGTCTTGAAGAAGAGTTTCGGTCTTCAGTCCCTGTTTGACCGTGGCGAGTGAGCAGTGACAGTGTGCTTTACACAGAAGCTGCTGTTATTCACAAAAACCCAATTATTACAAATAATTCAAAGTATATCCACTGAAAAACGATAGGTCGTTGATCAAATAATAATTGAACATGGCCACATTCCTCTCCGTCTTCCACCGTACCATCCAGATCTACGAGTAAATCCAATAGAACTTGTTTGAAGGGCGCGAGGCAGCAGAAACAATTGGTGCATCCTTAAAAGGAAACGTTTTGCAGAGAAGCGTTTGCACAATGCAGGGCTGAACAATGGAAGAAATCCAGCGAGCATGTGTAGGGAATAGAGGCGACATAATAATTCAGATAATGTGATGGACGAACAAACGATGTATTCATTTCTTTGGACACTCCTGGGAGTGCGAGTTCTTCTGAGGACGGGGGCAGTGATGACGAGTGGCGGTCAGCGCGATCGCTGCGTCTCGCAGTCGCCTCTCCTTGTCGCCTACGCGCTTCCTTATCGCCGAGAGGGGAAATCTCAGATGCCACAGGGTGGGGGCAGCCTCCGAGACTTTACCAAAGGTACGTCCGCCATGATGGTTTTTTTGCGAGCGGTTCAGTTATAGTAGAGCTACAACAGCACTTACTTTCTATGATTATACGTAGTCACAGTTACGCAATTTCATAATACTACTTGAAATCCCAAAAGTGTTTTCAACCAGCAAAAATTATTGATCACGTTGGGACTCAAACCAAGGTACTTTGGTTAAGCAAGAAGTTAGCAAAACTCTCACACCAATTACCGGAGTTGGCAATGGATGTCGTTTTAACTTTGGGTATTTTATTTATAGATTGATTTTTAATTTCAAAAAATTTGACCACAGATTATGGTTTAATTCTTCTGATGTTCGGAGTTATCTTTGAAGCAATCGGGTTAAGCTGCTCAACATTATTTATACATATTGATATAATTTTCTATGAATGGCTACAATTGTGATTTAATCTTTTTTTGTAGATTGGTAAGAAATGGCAACTGGTTCTGGCTATCGGTGAAATTACAGGTTTCCACCTCGTGTTCCATCCCGTTTAAAAGTGAATATTTCTACTGAAAAACCGCACCCTCAAGTTGACGGGGCCACAGCAGTAAGAAAACTGAGAACCAGAGTGTTGTGAAAATGAACCAGGAGAAACTGGCTCTGTTTTTCATTCGAAACATTTTAGAATATAAAGTTTGCACGGTCGTCTTTACGTAACTTACTATTATAAATTAAAATCTTCTGAGATAGTCCTTACTATTGTTGAAACTCCCTAAACAGTTGTTGAAAAAACACTGATATCCACTTGGTAGTTGACATGTTTTGCCGGACAAACAGTCGCGAACAGACTTTTTTTCAGTGAATACAAGAAAAGATCAAATAGCTTGTGAGATTTCAAATTATAAATTTAGTGGTCCGTGCACTAAGAAAAAAATTATTTGCAGCGAAGAGAGACTTGTCCAGGATACACAGGTAGTTAGTGAGAAACGGCCCAAACAGATAGTATTAAATAATAATTAAAAATAATGTCTCATAGTAATAAAAATATATTACTTGATAGATTCAACAAATGAAAATTTACAAATGTCACTTCCACCTACCCTATCTTAAAACTCGTAAATTCCAGTAACAATTATGGCACAAAATGTATTCGTACACTGCAATTTACGAAAATAATTTAGTTTAATTTCTAGCTTTATTTTATAATAATTAAAAATAATGTCTCATAGTAATAAAAATATATTACTTGATAGATTCAACAAATGAAAATTTACAAATGTCACTTCCACCTACCCTATCTTAAAACTTGTAAATTCCAGTAACAATTATGGCACAAAAAGTATTCTCATCATTCTCTCTCACTATTGCTGCCGTTGTGTTGGTAGGCTAACGGCGCGTTGAAGCGACTCTGCTTTGATTGAAGGTCACCAATGTATTATTCTTGTGAACAGAATTTCGAAGTTTATGAACAGACCTCAGTTCACTATCTAAGGAGTAATCGACAGGTTTGGAGAAAGAAAATCATGAAAATTCGCCAAGAAACGGGCGGCCAAGAAAAATTGGTGAGTTCAGTGGCAGAGCAATTATAAGGAAAAATTATAGAAAATACTAACATTAGTGCTCCAAATATTATCGCTGATATTAGACAATATCTCCAATTAAATGTATGTGCCAGTACCATTTGCAACTATCTGAGAAATATAGAATATCACGGTAGAGTAGCTCTCAGAAAGTACTTTATCAATTAAGTAAATAAGACGATTGTTGTTCGCTAAAACTCACTTCAATGGTCCCAAAGAATTCTGAGAAAAGATGCATTTTACAGATAAAAGTAATTTTAACATCTTCCAATGAGATGGAAGAAGTTATGTTTGGAGGAAGAAGAACACAGGACTTAATAAAGAGAATATTCGTCCCACATTGATGCACTGCGGTTGCAGTGTTTTAATGTGTATGAGTGCTGCAGGAGTAGCACTCATTCCTTGCATTTTGTTGAGGGAACGATGGATCACAAACAATATAAAGATATACTGAAGTCTCATCTCAAGACTAGTGTTGAAAAACTGGGAATTAGTGTGAATTGTATATTTATACAGGATAATGATCCTAAACATACCGCCTCAAATACTCGCCTTTGGATACTGTATAACATCCGATCCTACCTCCAAACTCCTCCGTCACCAGACATCAACCTCATAGAACATCTTTGAAATTATCTGGAAAGGCTTTGAACGAGGCATATTTCTAGTAAGCAGACACTGAAAACAGTTCTATTGGAGGAATAGAATAATATTTCGGTCAACGTGACATCGAATTTGGTCATTTCTATGCCACGAAGATTGGAAGCAATAATAAAATAGAATGACTATCCCACTAAATATTAGAATTACCGGGGGAAAATTATTTTAAATTAATATTTTATGAAATCTATCATTTGTACGAATATATTTTTGCTTCAATTCTGTTAGATAGTTTTGTTTTTAAAAATAAGAAAGTGTTTACTCATTTGCCTATTATTAATTTCCTTTTATAAATAAGTATGTGAGCAATCTAACTGTGATGTATACTCTTATGAAATATATTATTTTGGGAATGACAGGTCTCTTTTATGTTACAGTATTCAGTGTACGAATACTTTTTACTCTCACTGTAATTGCATACGTAATTATATTCATCAGGAATCAGTTCAATCTGATATTTCCCCTTTTTATACAAACACGTACGTTTTATCTAGATTTAACGTTTTTGAAAATTATAGACAAAGCTTGTTTTCTGGTGAAACACGTCGGAACCGCGTTCCGGAACAAAATAGGGAAAAACAAACAAAAAGAGAGGACAAACATTTGTGAACTTCGATATTTAGTTCCACTGAACTGTATCAATTCTATGAACGTAATAAAATTATTAGTAAAAAACGATAAAATAACACTCGGAATTTGTATTTCCTATTATCATTCCATTGACACAGAACCAGTGCTACTACCACTGGTACTAATTGTTATTAAGCGTGAACTATTTCTATTAAATTAATAATTAATTTGGAGCACATTCCAGAACCTAAAATTTTATAAATCAAACACTGGTTAAAGACTCTTTTTACTCAACGTGAGACTCGAAAGGTTGGTCCATTGCGCTTCTAATCGTGAAAGCACCTGAAATGTTTACTCTGTTTTCGATGAACTTGTGTCTGCTGGTCACATACATAACGAGCTTCTGATATGGATAGCATTGAGTGTAATTGCGTTGCACGAGGGGAGGCAAGTCAGACACTACTTACACTACTTACACATCACTGAGGTGATGAACAATACAAAAGCAAGGTTAATATAACATGATATATTGTGTTGTCATAACATATTTTTTCTTCAATTGTGAAATATGTCTTCTGAGTTGGATTTAAAAGTCTGTGTTGAGTGGATGCCCTGCTCATGAGCAAAAGGGTCCTAAAGGTACACAGATTCCTGACTTAATTCTCTGTTCAGAAATTCTGAATACTCCTCGCTGAAGATACATAGATATAAAGATACGATGTAGCTTCACTATACGCACGTATTATCTTTTTGTTTTTTTTAAATTTTGTTGCGTCCTTAATCTTATCATTTATCGACGCAACGCGTCTCTTCGCCTCTTGTCGAGCGTTGAGTGTGGAGTAATCCTTCATTAACGTAGCGTATTTTATGTTTGTATCGTCTCGTCTGTCGGTTGTCAAGAGGACCGCCAGGTAGAATCTCCGCGTACGCGCCTCCTACTACGCGCTCCTGCGTCACTACCAAGCGGCCAGAATTGGGAAGGAATAAGGATAGGGGGAGGGTTTATGGCACTTCACAGGGGTTGGACTAGCCCTTGTGAAGCAGTCAAACTCGTTTTGTTAGAACAAATTTCACATGAGATTCGACGGGAGTCGATGAGAATAGAACCCGGACCTCAGAGGTGAAAGGCTAGGCTACAAGCCACGAGGGAGCATATTGTTCAGCTCACCTTTTGAAAGTAGTTGTAAGAGTGGAACTATGTTACTGTTTTTTAGCAATACAAAAAAGAATTGAAATCTGAAGTTCGTTTACGTGCAAATAAGTTTTCTATATATAACTCTGGAACAAAAATGTCTAGATTTCAAAATTTGCTAACTTCGCTTTTTTTTGAAACTTTTGTTCATCATTCAACTATTTATAATTAAGATTCTGGAGCTGAAGTAACGTGCGCAGATGGTACTTGTCCCCCATACGTCACATATTGATCCATTGATTGATTGTTAGTGATTTCGTGCTCGTCAACTTCTAACGTCAATAGTCCCGTAAGTGTAGTGAGTGTTTTTCATCGGGAGGTGGCGGTGGTCCTCCCCTGCTGGATGGCGAGATCTGGCGCCGATCTACTGTCTGCTAGTGGGGTTTTCGCAACCAGGTATCTCCCACTAGCAAAGCACCGCCCCAGCCAGGACAAGCTCTAAGCTACCGACCGGTCTCTCGGCATGTGTGGTTGTGTTGTGCATGAAAGTATACGTGCGTGCAAGTAAGGGGTGAGGATATGACAAGAAAGACGACGGAAAAATCGCGCGCAGTCCGTGGCCCGTTTGTTAGGGTACTGCCCCGGCATTCGCCTGGTGTTGATCGGAGAAACCACGGTTAACTATAAATCAGAGCAGCTGACCTCTAGAATTCTCCTCCGGACAGCGACTGAATTCGATCTAGCTGACAAGTTAGTGTCGAAAATCCTGCCACTGTTGGGACTCGAACCTAGGACCTTCAGGAATCCCCAAATATTCGAATTTGGGGATTACTAGTCATGAGAATTCTAGTCTTAGTGCTGCTGAATATCTGTTTGATTTTGTTTGATTATTTCGTGTTTCCGGGCGCGTAACGTTTTGCGATCATTAAAACATGCATCTCGGAAGGAGGCTATACTATTCTCGAGCTAGAAGGTTTCGATTTATTGATAGATTTTTTCGTGTTTCCTGGCGTATCAACTGATATTCTCATTTGTCCCATGAGAGTAGTGCATGATTTTATGCGGGGGAAGGGGAGGTATTCCTTCCTTGCTAGATCGCGCGATCTGTTGCCGATCTACAAGAAGGCTTGATGTTTTTCCCTCCAGATATCTTTCCCAACGGGGCACCGACCCAGCCGGGACAATCTCTTTAAAAATTCCGGCTGTAAGTGTACATGTGTGATTTTAAAGGGAGAGGATCACACTCAAATAGAGAAGGAAACATTGTTACAAGGTTCGTCTGTTAGAGTACTGTTCGGGCATTATTCTTGTATTGTTCTGAGAAACCTCAGAAAACTAGAGAGCGGCTAAATTTGACCTACCAAAAATAGCTTGTGTCAATCGTCTGTCACCGTCGGGATTCGAACCCTAGGTCCTCACGATCAAAGGCACAGCAGTAACATCGGTCGATGCCCTGAGCCACCCTAGCTTGCACTTCTTCTTCGGACTCCGAGATGAATATAAAAGTCACTTGAATATTCACCACTCTTGTTGCCGAACCACTTGTTAGAAAAAAAATATAAAACAAACAAAAAACGAGTGCACAGAATTTAATGCGGAAACTGACTTACAATGAAGTTATGAAGGAAGCTCATATTAAGCAAATGCATGTAAAAAAAACTTGAAAATAATCCCTAGCTCTCTTGCATATATATAGCGCACCAGAAATGTCTTTCCGCAGTGGCACCTTGCTGGAGAGAGCGTTTGCAACAGAAATTATGTTGATAGCATGAGTTGCATGAGCTTATAACAAAAGAAGACGTAAATTGCGTACTCACTACAATCAGAGCTAGGGCTTGGATAGTTATGCATTAAAAGAATGTAAAATATGTATGTAGTTATGAGGTTTAAAACAGTAATATATGCATTAACAAAGCAGAAAATATGTACCATACAAAACACTCCCACACTCAAAACTGAACTGTAATGCAGTTGTTACGGTTAGTTTCAAACAGTTTACTCTCTTTCCGTCCGCCCCTACTGCTTGCTTTTCCCACGCCATCAAGGTCTCGCCGATCAGTCTGTTCGGAGACCCTTTCCACCCTGGGAAAATTTCCTGGTCGAAATTTCAATATCTTAGAAAAATTATAATAATTTCCTAATAAAAAGTAAATATTGTTATTAATTTATTATTTATTATTGTTATTGGCTGTTGTTTTTTTCCTTTTTTTGTCATCCTGGGCCACGCAGGACATGCACTTGCACGGACTCAGTATCATTTTATCACGTTGCAAGTCTTGCATGTAACTAATCAGGGGGAATCAGCATTAGGCTGAATGAGACTTTTATGCTCCAGGGTTGTTAGTCTTGGGGGGGGGTGCAAGATGGAATGATGATGATAATGAAGGATGAATGGACGGCACACACAGACATGCACAAATACACCAATGCCCGAGGCGGGATTATTACTATTATTACTATTATTATTATTATTATTATTATTATTATTAAAGTTATTATTAGTAATAATATAGGAATTAATAATTGCTTTTTTTAGACATTTTCCTGTGAAAGTAGCAAAATATGAATCATTCTAACGATATGCTCAAAATATTATGCGATTATAAAGACTCCCATAATATGTAAAAACATGCACTATAAAAATTGCATTTCTCACCGGAGAAACATTGTTCGGTGTACATATTACAATATGCATATATTGAAATGTAATAGAAAAAGGTTATTACATAGCTATCCGAGCTCCAGTTATAACAGATGTTGAAAGTGTCCTCTTCATTTGTTTCAAAGTTCACATAAATGCAATTTTTAATAACAGACCCTGATTCGACTTGGTGCCGAGAGTCTATCCTGGCTCACGTTATAACTAGAGACCGGATTTTTATGTAATTATATATTTTTTGTCTTTCTGCTTGCCGTTCTAAAAATTGTAATCTTGGTTAATGACCGCCCTCCTAACACAATATCAAAACTTTTCATTACATGTTTAGTACTATATTACATAGTTTACATATTTTGGCTATTTTCTCCAAATATTTTTTTCTTCTATCCATTTTCTTCCATTTTAGTGCTTATTTTTTTTATGAAAAGAAGTATTTTCAAAACAATTGCACTTTTTCCTACACTATTGCAGTAATAATTGTGCTGTCCACACAAGGTACACCACATGAAGACGCAATTGGATGTCATCACAGTCCGGCGCGCCTGCTTCAGTTAGTAGCATCTTCAATTAGTCATGAATAGACATCGGATGTCTAGGCACTAAAAATCGTCTTTTAGGCGCCTAAAAAGGCGTTGAAAAAGTCAAGAATAAGGAGGGAAATGGCACTGTCATGAGTTACATACACAATAAAATGGAAATATTGTAATTTTTGTCTATATTATTTTGTAAACTTAAATGCACAAAACCAGTTCGTATATTTTAATGTAAAACTAGATTTACATATTTACAACTCTTCTACATTTTATTCTTAATAGTTTCCATTAACCAGGAATATTTACATATTACCAGTAACTTTTCAAAGATCACAATTTCAAATTTGCGACGATTGGGAGACAAAATCAGTTTGAATGCGGAGAAGGATATCTGAACGATGTGACTGACATATTTTAGCAGTCCAACACTGGCAACACTGAAACCTTCTGGGAATTTATATTTATTTCCACTTAAAATTTCGGTTCCCTCGGCGTATTGTCAATCATGCATGTTCTCAGATCATGACTAGTATTTGTGAAATAGGGAAATGGAGAAAAATCAGTTGGTATACTTTCAGGAATTCTCTCGTAATTTTAAATTTCAAGACGTGAATTGAAGGTTTCATAATGAATGGTCACGTTGGACAATCGTCGATTTTCCGATATCTTAGCCTTGTATATAAATATAATAAATAAAAGGCAAAAAAGTCCTAAAAAAGGTATTTATGCAAAAATAGGCATTTATGCTAAAATAAGCAAAAATAAGCATTATAAAATTCCGTCAAATGTTATAATTTGTCATGATTCGTGGACATATACTATCAGCCTTTAAACAAGTTCTCTAGAAAAAAATGAGCATTTGCCTAAACATCCGATGTCTAGTCATGAAGGTTTCGCTACTGACGGGAAAGTTGTATGATTCAAAGCGTGCCTAAATTTGTGCTCTTCAAATGACTTTTAAAATGTTTGTATTATTTTTTAATTTGTTTACGAATTTTTTATAAATATTATTTGGTATTATGTAAATGTTTGTTTTATAATTTGTATTTTAATATTACATATTATATCCGATTTTACGTATTTATTGCATATTCATACTGTTTTCATAACATATACATGTACATATTTTGACGTTTTATACTGCATATTTTTCCGGTCTGTTATGACATCGTCACATCCAAATGAATATTCATCGCATGGTCGTTCTCTCATGTTCTTTCGTTGTGCACATATTGTGTTCTGGAAGAAATGCTTTAAATCTCTCTTAAAAGAAAACACATTGTACGAATTAAAAAAAACAACACATTGTCTTTAATATTAAGCATGAAGTTCTACCACGCCACCATTCACACTACGAAACATTTTCTGTTGTTCTTCAAGAGTCCTCTGTAATTCTTTGCTGGCGTTCTCCAATCCTACAGCTTGGGAAGATGGTTCGTGAACGGAGCTAGATTATGGATGAGATTAAAAATCTCCTATTTAACAAATAAATAAAACTACAGTGGTGGAAAAAATAATGATTTACCTTCCTCAAATTGCCGTTTTCAACTGAAATTTTTGAATAATGTATATATTTATCTCTATTTGATATACATAATGAATTTCAACATTAGTTTATCGAATTATATTATTTTTTTAAATTGGAAATAATTTTTTTTTACTATTTTAACACTAAAAGAAGCAGCATCTTAATGCAAAAGTTAATAACTTGTTTGAAAGGTTGAAAAGAGACTCAAAATGACTTTTACTGTAACAAAACACGATTCTGTACTGCAGTTTTTGTAACTATGAACACTCAGCTGCATCAGAGTAATCCATAGATGACAATTTTTTGTTCCACCGCGCGCTTTGATTACTGTCTGGCATCGTTTAGGCATCAATATAATTAAATTATTAATAAATTCCTTGCTCAATTCATGAAACCACGCACTTACAAAGCTCCCAAGTAGTTCAATTTTATTTCAGTTTCTTTTTCACTGTAGCATTCACCATAACCTTCCAACGGTTTTAAATGGGGTTGAGATCAGGGCTATTGCCCGGCCAATCTAACACCTACATCCCATTTTGTTGCAGGAAAGACTTAACCTAAAATGTATAAATATGTACTAATCGCATGTATATAACTTCTTCTTCTTCTTACACAGTACAAACAGCACTCACACGACTTACCTTTAAAGCTCTGTGGCAAGGGGGAGACTCGTCTTGAAAAATGCAACATGAAGCATCACCAAAATGATCTATATTTTTTGGCATCATCTACCTTTCAGGAATATTTTTATAGCTATCTCCAGTAACAGGGCCTTTTATGAAGTGGAAACAACCAACCCCGTGGCTAGAAATGCATCCTCAGATGATTTTTTCTCGTGGATGGGTCACAGTTTGCGTAATGCAAGAAGACCAAAATTCTTCACCCCTTTTGTGACGAACAAAGTGTTTTCCATCGAAGACATGCGAATTAAATTTGAACTCATCTGAAAAGATAATTTTATTCCACATCCCTGTGGAGCGTATCACGTGTGCTTTTGCCCCCCATTGTAGTATTTTTGTCCTGCTTCAATGAGCCTACTCCGAACTGTTGTACTAGTCCAAGAAACGTCGCAAATTCTTCTCATTGTCGTTTTAGATCTGAAGATGCTAGCAAGCGATCGCCAATACGATTTGTTTTAGAATTCTATCCTGCTTAGGGGTAGAAGACCGTTTCCTTCCTCTCCCTTTAATAGATCAACATTTCTATTTTCGCTGTATTTCTTTAGAAGCCTAGAGATGGGAAGCAAATGAAAAGCAATCTTGGAGGATATATCTCTTCTACAGAACCCAAGAGAGGAATAGCTGCTATCTTCTTCTGCTTTTACTCCAATACTTTTCCCACCTCGCCACACACAGGGTTTCACAAGAAATGGATCAACCAGGAGAGATCAATTGTTAGAGATCAACTTAGATCCATCATTGTTGACAAAGAATTGTAAAGTCTCAGAGAATATGTTCCAGGAAGCCAACAATGGAAGTCAAAATACAAAAACCGATAATTGAACAGCAATTCAGTTTTACACCGTCTTTAAAACAAAAAAATAAGATATTTAATGGTGATGCAATATTTTTTTCGACCACTATATTAAGCATATTAGTTTCCGTTAAGCTTTCCAGTTTTCTTTTTATTCATTTATTTTTCATGCTTGGATATGATCGATCATAGAACGATACTATTTTTTTGTATTCCAGCATTCTAAACGATTTTTTCTGTTGTAAGAAATCGTTCATAATTGGACATTTTAAGGCACAAATGATGACGTATTAGATTTTACTGCACTATAATTGCGTCATCAGACATTCAGCCAATCGCAGCAAGAGAATCGGGGGGAGGTAGAAGTAAACGGAACAGTTGACCACGGTTTTCTCGCACAGATGTCAAATATCCGAGACGTCACAAGAAAGTTGTTTATCAAAATTAAGTTTAATTCTCTTATAAATTTATAATGTTATACAAAAAATAGCGTATACAACTCGTTTATTATGTTGCTTAATTGCATTCGTACAAATTCGAAAACTCGCTCCTAACGTCGCCCGTTTTCAAAACATGTTCTCATGCAGTAAAGCTTAACATTATAAACTAATTGCATAAACTACTATTTCAATCATCCACTACTAGAAGCGGCTCTTTCAGGGTATGCATAGCGTGCTAAATGTTCAATTTTTATCACAAGTATTAAACAGGAGACGATGCTCAAGTGTTAAGATAGATTAGAGTTAACAAAGAAAACAAAAGTCTCGTGACCGCATCAGCTACTTCTGACCTGAATGTTACACTAAACGAATTGAATACTTGAATTAAAATGAAACGACAGTGTCTAAAAAATAATGTATGGCACACGTGGTAAAACGTTGTAAAATGTATGGCACACGTGATTTTATTTTGTTGGTAGTGCTCGGCCTATCAGCCCCGTGTCTCTAAATTTTCTACTTGCATGATAAAATGTCACTTTTACCATTTTTGTCATAAATATTTTTCTTTTTCTTATTTCCTTTTTTTAAAGGCCCCGTTGCTAGTAACGTGTCAGCTACTTGGCTTCTTTTTTAATGTGTTCTGCGTTTTGCCATGTACTACATTCTTTCATGTTCTGTGACTAAGCACAAAACGATAACATTAGTTTTCTTTCTTTTCTTTTTACTTTCTCGCAATGGAGTAAACAAAATTACTTTCTCGCTACAGAGTAGAGCGCAAAACGTAGTAGACGGCAAAATGTCTGTCCGTTTCTCCGTCAGTCTGTGAACGACGCGACTAAACAATTGAGCCGATTTTCTCCAAAATATATATTCCCCAATCGATCTTGCTGATGTCGCGGACACTTTAATTGAAACCGATATTTTAATTTCTGGGGGTACTTTACATGAAGCCGTTGCGACATTTTCAAGCACTTAAAAAAATGGCTCCATCGTTTTTTATAATTTTGTTTTTGGATAGTGTGAAGGACATTTAAGAGAATGGTGATGGTCTTATGTTCGTTGAAAACCCTGATTTTTACGAAAATTGTAAAAATTAATAATTTTGTCGGCGTCTTCCTACAACTAAACTGTTAAAGATAGCGAGTTTTCCCTTAATGAAATCTGTTCGTTAAAGATAGATTTTGAAATTAGGTCATGTACACGTTTTCGAAAATTTGAGTATTTTTCGCGTAATTTTGCGGGAAAATACGGGCGAGAAAGTACCACACGCGCAAGTTTTCTTGAACGATGACCTTGTTTCCCCCTCCCTTGAGCAATAAACAGTTGAAAGCAAAAGCTCGCAGCGAGCAGTGATGACAAAATTCCAAGCATTAAAACTTGGTTGGCGCCAAACAGAAGCTAGTCAAAGCTAGTTTCTTTCGTAGTCGAGGACTTCTATTCAGCTTTATTACCATTATCTAAAGAAATGGCTGAGACAGGTCCAGGTCCTTCAAGGGAGACACCTAAAACTCCTATCAAGTGACCCTGCTGTTGCCTTCCCAGAGCGATGACCTGGCCGCACGCGTAGCAGGTTGAATTTGATTTTCCAGAGGTTAGCATTACTGTAAATACTCTAGTGGCCGACTTTGTAACTAATGCCCTCACTCTGCCCGCATTTCTTCAATCCATCGTTCAAGAAAAGTTGCGCGAGTAGTAAGTGTTGTTTTAGCACCACAAATTTTCATGTTCTACGACTAAGCATAAAACGACATCATTTGTTTATTTTCATCTCTTCTTTCCTTTCACCAATTCTACGTCACTACCGGGAGCGGTAGCTCAGTTCATCAACTGATGTCACTGCAGCGCCTCTGACCGGTAGGTCCTAGGTTCGAGTCCTGACTGTGTCAGGATTTTCGACACTAACTTTTCAGCTAGGTCGTATTCAGTCGCTGTCTGGAGGAGAATTCTAGTGGCCGGCTGCTCTGATCGGTAGTTTTCTGTGGTTTCTCCGATCAATCCCAGGCGAATGATGGAGCAGTACCCTAACAAACGGGCCACGAACCGCGCGCGATCTTTCCTTCCACTTCCTTGCCGTTTCCTCTCCCCTTACACACACACACACACACACACACTTATACTAACATGCACTACACTACCTCATAATCCGGGAGACCGGTCGGGAACTTAGAGCTTGTCCCGGCTGGGGCGGTGCCCTGCTGGTGGGAGAGTCCTGGTTAGTGGGAAACCTCACTAACCGACGGTAGGTCGGCGCCGGATCTCGCCATCCAGCGGGGGAGGATCACCGCCATCTCCCGAGAAAAAAACATGCACTACACTAACGGGACTAATGACCAAAGTAGTTGACGCGCCCGGAAACACGAAAAAAACGATCAATCAATCAAACGCTCGTTCAATCATGCAAGCAAGCAATCAAGCTACGTCAGTGGTTACGTTTCAGCTATTTGGCGCCTCCGCTCGCTCGGGGGGCCGTGAAGATCCTTAAGCGCGCGCTCTGAAGATGACCCAGTTACAACAGCCATCCGTCAGCCCGGGCCGCGTGGAGTAAACACATAACGCGCAGTCTCTACGAACTAATATTAGCGGCTCCTCGGCGAGATCAAAAGGCGATTCTATAGCCACGCCGACGGCCAGCTCACGTAAACAGACGGTTCGCAGGACGCACTTGGAGACCGAGAGCGGGGGAGGGGGAGGCATCACTCGGCCTCCTGCAGATGTGTGGTGGGCGCGACCTACATCCAGCGGTGCCAGATGATTAAATGCATATCTCAGTACCAACTTTCAAAACGCCTGGTACTCTCACTAAAATTCCTGGTATTGGTCAATTGATTTGATTTCTGAAATTGTTCATATTATAACTATTATTTTTAGAAAGGTCGCATAGAAAGGTCGTTAAACTTGTCTAGATATCGATTCATTTTATATCGGTAAATTAAATGGTAAACTGTCTTTTTGTACTTTAGCATCTGGTAGAAAAAGACCATCCAATGTCATCTTTAACATTTCTACGGCAATATTTTCACCAATATCATACTTATTTGGAATATTGGTGTTACTTTTTATTCAATCATTTAAAACTATTATTCAAATCTTAAATCGTACTTATGCGTGTATGCTTAAAACCATCAATTACCATTGACTTAAAATCCTGGTATTTAAGCGTACCAGAATGTCTTCATCCTGGTACATGTTGTCTTCATTAAAATCCTGGTTAAAATAAAAGGATCCTGGTACGTCTGGCAAATATTACCACTATTCTTGCCACGGATCTAGGAGTATAGGAGCACCAGATGACGTCACAAACGTAAGGCACCTAAAGCGACCATCTGCCGTATTTGGGTGCCCAGAAAGCCTAAGGTAATAGCTGACATTGCGTGAGATTTCTGATATTTTTTCTTTCTTTCTTTCTTTCTATGACAGCCAGTAAGTAAAAGGTGTTCTTTCAGGGCACGAAATAGGACTAAAGGTTCAATTTTTAGCACTAGCGCTTAAAATAAGACGATGCTCAGATGTTCAGATAAATCTGTGAATGTAAGAAACAAAATATCTTTGTCTGACCGCATTAGTTATTACTGATCATAACGTAACGTTAAGTAATTTGTATACTTGAATCAAAACCAAAAGGAAATTAGTATTAATCTAAAAATTTTCGAGTTCCCTAGAATTTGAAACGGATCTTTTGGTGTTGGGGGTCCCTTCAAAACCGTCCGTAGAATTTCAACCAAAATTAATATTCCCCAATCGATCTAAAAATGTTCGAGCTCCCTAGAATTTGAAACGGATCTTTTGGTTTTGGGGGTCCTTTGCATGAAGCCTCGACATTTTCAAAATTTTCTCCAGATTGGCTCCAAAATTTTAGAATTAAAGTTGGTCGTCGGACAGTGTAAAAAAACTTAAAAAATGGCGCAGGTCTCAATTTCGTTTAAATCTCTGATTTTTCGAAAATCGTAAAAGTTCAAAAAAATTTTCGGCGGCTTGCTACTCTTATTTTTTCCGCTCCTAATTTTTGCTAAAATATGAGTATTTGGCGCATAATTTTGCGTGATACATGTAGACCATTTTTGAAAAATATTATTATTTTCTAAAAACCGGCTCCACATTTTTTCTTCATTCTTTTTCTCGTATGTATCAAAGGATGATAAAAAAGTAGTACTATTCCCACTTTCTGTTTTTTTTTATTTATCCTTAATGTTTCATTGTCTCTACGTTTAATAAAATGGTACATTCAGTTACATTATGGTCGTTATCTTTATAAGTTGGACATTACGTATTGACAACGTGGTTAGGTAGTATATAGTTCGAAAATATTTCACACACTAGTGAGACAATACTCGACGTTGAATTTGTTTTAAAAGAATTAATTTCATACAAACGTTTCTATTGTTCCAGATATAATATTTAAGAAATAATTATGATTAGGTGGTGTATTGGATGGCCTTTAGCTTTGGATGTTTAATGTACATACTTCTTTTACTTTAAAAAGATTTGATCGCTGGTTATTGTACAATTCAATTCCAATTCAATAATTGGAAGCTCTCTTCGATATATTTGAGGCAGGATTGTCTGAAATGTCCTTGCTTGCCTGTATAATATTCTGCAAGTACTAAAAAGGCAGGACAAGTTGTGGACGCTATACAAAGAATAATATTGTGTAAACTACTTAAAATGAAAGTAGTGAGTATTTTATGTATGTATTTGGCATTTTAGTGTCGCATTTATCCGATTTTTTCAACTATTACACCAGGTATTCCCAGGCCTGGGTCTTATTTTTATTATCCGCGCCTGGAAGTGAGACATGTGGCGAGTATGACGTGTTTCTATCACCGTACGTAACCTACTTGGTATGCCCAAGATTTTCTTATAGAATTAGTTATAGAATCTTGCATGATTTTTATGAGAAAGTTACAGGTTTCTTTCTTCTCCCAGCAAGGAATCGAACCTGGCCATCGCTCCACGGAAAGCTGGCAGCTTACCACCAGCCATCCGAGGGACTAGGTTGGTTGGTTGGTTGGTTGGTTGTTAGTGATTTCGGGCGCGTCAACAACATTAGGTCATTAGTCCCGTCAGTGTAGTGCATGTTTTCCTCGGGAGATGGTGGTGATCTTCCCCCGCTGGATGGCGAGATCCGGCGCCGACCTACCGTCGGCTAGCGGGGTTTCCCCCTAACCAGGCCTCTTCCACCAGAGGAGCACCGCCCCAGCCGGGACAAGCGCTAAGCTCCCGACCGGTCTCCCGGAATATGTGGTAGTGTAGTGCATGTTAGTGTAAGTGTGTGTGTGTGTGTAAGAGGAGAGGATAGGACAAGGAAGAGGAAGGAAAGATCGCGCGCGGTCCGTGGCCCGTTTGTTAGGGTACTGCTCCGGCATTCGCCTGGTGTTGATCGGAAAAACCACGGAAAACTACCGATCAGAGCAGCCGGCCGCTAGAATTCTCCTCCAGACAGCGACTGAATTCGACCTCGTAATGAAGCTGATGTGAAAAATCGACGGACGCGACTGGAATCGTAGGACCTCCCGGTGAGAAGCACTGGCGTGACATCAGCTGATCCTCTGAGCCACCTACAAGCCAGTCATTAGAATGAAAACTACGGGCCTAATGATGTAAACATGTTTAAATCACCGTTGGCTAAAAGAGAGACATCTATAGGTTCGGTTTACGCGGAATCCGCCAGCTCACATTCTGGGAATACGCGGGGCGCCATCTGCTGTCCTCACCGGACGTGTCTTGGCTCTTGTTTTGGCGAGACGTCGCTCACACCTTTTTTTTTTCTTTTTTTTTCAGTAAAATGTACAAAAAGCGATTAGCGCACTCCAGATCAATACATAAGGCCAGGGCCTGATTTCTGGCGGAACGCGACGGAATGGTTCTCGGGTACCTCGGAAATAATTATTAAATTATATTATAAATATATAAGTATTCCTATTAAATTAATAGTTGATTAATGGACGCGTTCCGGGACCTAAAGTTTTAGAATCAAGCTCTGCTCATAGCTATCTTTGAGCCTGTGTTATTTTCATCTTTATTACAATACAATGACCCGATGCTCAAATACTATTGATATTTAGAGTTTATTTGTACTTTTAATTGTCCCTTAATACTGTTAATATTGTATTTTGAATTACAGCTTCTATTAATTTTTAGTGTATTGACTTCTCTTGTGTAAAAATTGACTTTTTCTACTCCCATTCCACATACTTCTGTCATTTTATGGCTGCAACTCGTTTAATAATGATGCTCATTAAGATAAAGATTTCATTATGATACAGGTTCTTGACAAATCACAGAGAAGTTTGCAAACCAAGTATTGATACTTATTAATCATTGAAAATCGTTCTAGTAATTGTTTCGCTCGATTGGCTACATTAAAATTGCATTTAATATTATATTATTTTCTGTTTTAATTTCATTAGTAGTATTCTTTTACGTGGAATGTAATTTAAAATAAATTGGATCGTAATTTCACTAATGATTCTATTTGACTAGCCCAGTGGTAAACCAAAGCCATCTGCGACGGTGTGGATAGGGAGCTCTCCGTTAGATGGCCTTGGCTGAATCCCCCATGCCAAGTGCCACGAAACGATTCAATGTAAAAGTTTAACTTATAAAATTCGTATAAAAAGTACCGTATGAAACTCGATGTAATGGGTATTAATACACTCGTGTGAAGTTTACGATACTCGCTCGTTCCTCCCAGGCGAATGCCGGAGCAGTACCCTACCAAACGGACCACGGACCGCACGCGATCTTTGCTTCCTCTTCCCTGTCCTCTCCTCTCCTCTTACACACACACACACGTACACTAACATGCACCACACTACCACATATTCCGGGAGACCGGTCGGGAGCTTAGAGCTTGTCCCGACTGGGGCGGTGCCCTGCTGGTGTGAGAGTCCTGATTAGGGGAAAACTCCACTAGCCAACGGTAGGTCGGCGCCAGATCTCGCCATCTAGAGGGGGAAGATCACTGCCATCTCCCGAGAAAAATCATGCACTGCACTTACGGGACTAATTACCAAAGCAGTTGACGCACTCGGAAACACGAAAAAAACAATCAATCAATCAATCAAACGCTCGTTCCTCACTCGTATCGTAGTATCCCACTCGTGTATTAACACCCATCATTACGTCATCGTTTCATAATGTATTATTTTTTTTTATATTCAGCATTATGAACCAACTTTTCCGTTATAAGAAGCATAGCCCGCTATACTTGTTTTTTTCAAACGAGGCAGCTGAGGGTATTATCTTCAAGATGGAATATGGCGCGGCTTTTCGCGTCTTTCTCGGTCTTGCCGCTAGAGTCGCTTGATCTGCAGCACTGTTTGATGGGGTCGCGATCATGCGACACCTTGCGGCAGGCCCGAGAAAGACGCAAAAATTCATGCCTTATTTCATCTTGGAGATAATAGCCCCAGCTGCCACGTTAGAAAAACCAAGTATAGTAGTGCCTAACAACCGCGGCACTTGGCAGATTCTTGTGGAAGCTAGCGAACGGACGAAGTTTCACCTTGTGGCCGCTGGAGCGCTGGTCGCCGACCATTCGCGAGTCCTTCCGGCCGCTTTAACATAATTTGCATACAAATATGTCATTCCTTTACTCAATGTTATATATGTCCAAAGAAAATCAGAGAGAATACATAAGCAGTTAATGACTGCGTTATTAACTATTCCACTACTGGAAATATTAAACTAGACACTTTCTATTACAAGCAACACATGTCTTTCTAAATCGTTCCTGGTATAGATTTCTTCACAAACAGCAAATATGAAATCGTCAATCGCACTTTGGATGAGCCCACTATTCTTTCCCAGAATCACTTCCGAATTTTGCCATATAATGCAAATGTAATCCACCCGAACTGTGGATACGCTCTGCCTCGAAGCACGCCTCAGAATAATATACGGAGATCCGCATTACAAACACACAACTTTTCGACTTAGAGGCTTTGAATTCAAGTATTTAGATCGCTCTATTACTTCATTATCAACAGCAGCAATGTTCTTCACGATCACTCGTACAAAATGTTCTCAAATTATATCAATGGCCGTTATTCAATGTACTACTGCGCTTTCGCCACACGCAAGGAAACTTCTTCTTTGCAAAGCTGGCTTAATATATTTTTGAAGGTTTCTTTTCACACCAATCATTGGACGTTGTGGTATAGCTTTCACAATAAATTGCTCTACCACCGATACCCTTGAGGGTTATTTAAAGATGAGACTAATTTATTTAACAAAACCACCCATGCTAATTCCTTCACATAGTAAATATATATTAACATACATTATTAATGTTTCTGAGCGTTAATAAACCTTGGCTACCTAACAATTCAGTTTATTCTCAAAATTCGACCTACAAAAAAAATCACAAATAGAACAAACAATTCCTGTTTACGTTCAGGGATGAGAACACACTGGCTCAAGTAATGGGAATGATCGTCTGAGACAGCTTTGAATGTTTCTCGTATTGTAACACACTAAAATCAAAAGGTGATGTATTCCCTTAATGAAACTACCTGATATTATTTTCTTGCACGTCCACGAGAGCGCCAATATGAATTTCACTAGTTGTAAGTTTCTGGTTCTATCTCTAGGTGAGACAATTTTTGCCATGGCAGTAATGATTTGGTGTGCTTTTTGATGAGTGAACTTCTCTAGGTGTTATTTATAGCAGTTGGTATTTATTTATATCAGCGTCCGTCGTCTGTTCTAGAACTAAATTCTTCCAGTTATTTAGTGAATATTTTATTCAACAACAAACACTTTTATAATTGAATTTGTTCTTTTTGAGTGTGTAATATAGTTTAAAGAATCAATAGAGTTTGAAAATATAAAAATAGATGGTATAAAACTGATAAAGTAAATACTGTGTCATATTTTTCGTTTTCATCCATTGTCTATAAACGTATAAAGACATTATGTGCATTATAATTCTCTATAAACACATGAAAATATCATAAATAATTAGTAATAAATGTAGTTCGTCAAAAATAATTACTGCTGCCTCACTAACCAGGCGATTGCCGTAGACTGCGCGCGTGCTATTTGAGGGTTAATTTGAAGTATTCACTTCAAACTTTCTTTTAAGCAAACTGCATAGAAATAGATAATTTTAGTACTGTTTATTATCGCCATGAACATGAGTTTGTAATGCTTTATATCACTGTTAAGTGCACAAAATTGCCCGAAGTGCGTTCATTTCCCCATGTATTGAAGAGGTATTGAATGATTGCAATTAAAGTGGGTTGTCTTGTATCTTATTAATTTTTCAGTTTTTATTTAAATTGTAAACTAATGTTTTAAAGAGGCATTTTATTTGAGAATTAACCTAATTACAAGTCAGTTAAATAAAAAAAGATAGTTTTGGCATAATTTGAAAAAGTAAATCTAATGTGTGAGTTTTTGCTAATGTTTAAATGACGTTTTAAAAAGAGTTGTACAAATTCAAGTAGTTATTTATTGTAAACTGAAAGTGTTTCCTAATAATTAGTTGAGTGTATTTTTTGGGTTTCTGTATTCTTTTTAGAGCATTTCAAATTTCCATGTGCTTGATATTTATGTGTGTTTTTTTTTAATTTTTGAATATATGGGTGTATTTGTTCAGGAATTCGTGTAATGTTCAATTTATTTTAATCGATTAAGTTTCCCATTGCCCTCAGATTCAATTAGAAATAGTCATTAATTCATTTAAGCTGGTAGAGGTAAATTCTGGCCTAGACACAACAGGTCGTCTGCCAATTTTTCCTTTTTTTTAACAATCGTTTGCACTCAAAGTCAGGGGAGGCAGGTGATTGATGCGCCGTACCCTTAAGGGCCAGCCGGACATTGGTGTTTTTTCGTTAAAATAATACGTAGGCTGTTGCAAAAAAAATATAATATTATACAAAAGAATAACGTTTGTAATTCGTTTATAATGTTACTTTTCGCTGTCGTACAAATTTGAAAACTCGCTCTTGACGTCACTCGTTTTCAAAACATGCCCTCTCCCTCAGGAAAAATGTCGTTCAAAATTCTATCTTCCACACTGCGCCGACAAACTTGGACACCCCTCGGCCTGGGGGAGGGCAGGGGGAGGGACGCGTTGACCAATCGCTAGCAGGTAGAACCACAGTTGTCTGTGATTGGTGCAACATCCCAAGGGGCAGAAAGAACGCTGTCTCAGGGAGAGGGGGCTAGTTCGTTTACGTACGAGACGGAAATATCGTCATATTTCCCTGCCGAAGGAGATAGTTTGCCTGCGCGTACGCCACGACGAAAAAAATATTTCTAACCGGGTTTTCCGTCCAGAATGATTGTCTATAGACCAGTAAATATTTATCATTTTAGCAACAATTATGCTAACTTTTAGTAATCGATTTGTAACTCCTGACAAACTGCTATTTTGAGATATTCATTTCAGACACAATTTGCGGAGCCTTCCCGGCCGTTCTAACGCATATTTCGAATTTGTTTATAAAATTATAAATTGCTGCAAAATTGTTAATTCGCTGTTTTTGGTTCTGGGACATCGGGAGACTCTCCCCACTTTAGATTTGCAAAATTTGGAAATTGTTTATAAATTTGCAATCGTTGCAAATTTTTTT
This sequence comes from Teleogryllus occipitalis, assembly GCA_011170035.1. Lineage (NCBI taxonomy): Eukaryota > Metazoa > Arthropoda > Insecta > Orthoptera > Gryllidae > Teleogryllus > Teleogryllus occipitalis. The sequence goes on from BLKR01007862.1 coordinate 26,551, forward strand.
ATTGTCTAATCTGAATGGCGTTTAAATGTGATGCAAAATTCCGGAATCCGTTCGGTGCTATTATATCTCGTTCTCGAGATATATGTAATTGTTTATAAGAAATTAACATCTTAGTAAACCCCATTTGTTTGCGCTTAAATCATTCGCGCTAGCATAATAGCGTGGGATGGGCATACTGAAAAAACAGTTCTCCAATGCCGCGCGTTTGCATCCCACATACGCTTAAAATGCACTTGCTTGTAAACAAATTCTGTGGCCAATTTAATTATGCTAAATTCGTATTTTTACGGCGAGTAAGAGCATAACTTTTATTTGGTTTTTATATTCTCTTTTAAGTCCTACAATTTGCAAGTCGATATATTTATCAAATAGGAAAGAAATTAATTATAAAAAAATATTTGTCAAGGTGCATTACGCCCAAACAATTGTTTCTGTTTTTCTATCAAAGGGATGTTGAGCAACCGAATAACTGTATTATTAATTTTTTTAAGTCCCCTGTTAACACCGAGAGTAAGAAACTATTTGTTCCTCTTGTTTAACCATTACCATTAGAAAATAGGGAAACATATTGCTTAGCTGTTTGCTATAAACTGCACTGGATTGGATGAAGTAGTGTTAAGGTTTTCAAATACAGAAATATTCAATTTTGTGTTTTGAAAGATCACATGAGTAGAATCACACATGACAATATTTACACAAGTATAGAAATTTCTAAATAAATGTATATAAACTTTAAGTTAATATTTTCAATTCAATTTATCATTCCTTTCTAAAACTGTTAATTTGATGATTTCATTGTATAATATTCAAATCAGAGCTTTATGTGCTAAATCTACGCATTGTTAATACATATTTTTAAACAACATTAATATATTTAATATACATTTAAAAGGTTTTTAGATTGGCGAACGTTTCAATGAAATTTCATGAATTCCTAAATGCTTGAAAATAAATACTTGTAAAATTAAATACTTGTAGCGTGTAAAAATATAACAAACTCACGTATTTGGTAAAACGAGTTGATATTACTAAAAGAAAGCAAAACAGATGTTATAACAATTCAAAGAGATTTAGCGTTTGTTTACAGTTTAGTAAATATCAATGCACTAGCATTTCCCAGTGAAAATACATAGAACGAACTTGGTGGTCAAGTGATATGACCTTCCCAACACAGACTACATTTCAGTTTCGTCAGAGTTCGAAGGTGGTTTGTTGGCCGCCATTCTACGAATCTATCAAAACCTTGAATTTTGCACGACCATCTGTACAGCGAGAACGTAGCGGTTTATTAAACGGAAACGGGCCATTCGAGGTATCTAATGTGCACTCTTTGAAAACGTTTAACCATTATAAACTATCCCTAAGAAAAATATCAAATAAACAATGTTAAAGGTCACCAGCTTAACATTGCCTTTACTATTTGAATGTTTTCAACATCCCCAAAACCAAAAGAAAACCCATGTTTTTACAGGTTATTATAAAACCAATTCAATAAATATAAGCATTTATTCACGTTATTATTTTTAAAACACTCAAATATCTACGATGTTATTTGATTCATGTCTTCATCGAAGATCTGAGATTAAAAAACTGATAAGCAGAGAAAATTAAAGTAATTTTGAGTGATTGATGAAGTTGAATGATCAAACGAAAAACAATGTTTCTTGCTTCATATAATGCTATCGTGTTTAACAGACATGTAATTACATGTGATACCTATATTTAAACATCCAAACTAATGAAAATTTTCAAAATTAAAATCATCAATAAAACGTTGATTCATCAGCAAGGATTATATTATTAAATACTTTTTTGAGATTCATGTGCTCCTGTGTGAATAACGTAGTAAACGTGATTCGTATGATCCAGTTTCTCAGAATAATACAAAACCTGCTAGACACATACACTAAACATAATAGTTGTCAAATAGTTATTTACGACATGAGTATCATAAGACATCTTATTACAATACGAAATTGGAGAATTATCAAACAAGACTCTTTAGCCGAAATTGTTAACCAATTGAATATTGTAATATAATGTTACCATTTGAATATCATAGAAAGTAAGACGCAATTTGTCAAATATGATTTCTACGCAAAACTTTGCATTCTAGAATCATGTAAACAGACCAGAAACATGTAACATGTTTATTATTAACAATATAAATTAATAGATTAGTTCATAAACAAAATTTACCGAGAAATAAACAGCAGTCGAACTGTGAAAATTGGGTGCTTTTTTATTTCTAAGTAAATTTTTCTTTCTGATCAAATGTATTCATTTATTTGGTTAATCATAAACAATTTAGATATTATTGAAGTGTTTATATGCTTCTACAACGCAAATGGTTGCCTAGAAAACATATATCCAAACCAACTTATGAATGTTTATTGCGGCTTAGGCATTTGGAATATCCGTGTAGTTTATTAGACAAAATAAGCTTAAAATTGTCTTAACAGCTATTTGTCGAAGATTCCACATTTCTTCCCCGAATATCCTGTATATAAAAGGCTTGATTTATGTTGGTACGCGACGGAACGGCGTTCCGGTTCTTTGGAAATAATTATGAAATTATATTATATATAAATAGCTATTGCTATTATATTAATAATTAATTTGAGGCGCGTTTCGGGGCCTAAGATTTTAAAAATAAAGGATATATATATCATAATAACTCTTATGACGACACTGTTCTCAGTTACGTCAAGTTTTAATTTAGAGAATCAAAGTGAATGGTCTAAGTTTACTCACCTAAATAAAGTTTATCTTACTTTACATACTATTTAGAAAGTGTTTTATGTTCACAACAAGTGTTGCCTCAACAGCATATAATTTCACGTATTATTCGTAATTGCTATGAAATATTCAATACAGACTATGTGAACCTGCAAAAAAGAAACAAAAAAAAAAAAAAAATAGACCTACTGCAGCAGAAAATATTTTCTACTCGTCGGGATTCAAACTCGGGTCTTTATAGTTAACTCGCCTGACACGGTTCCCCCTCACCACCAGGTACCCGACAAGACTACCTTCTTTCCGATGCAAAAAAAAGTGAAGCATTTGCAGATTTTTAAAAAAACAGGGTGTTCAATTTATCTTAATACAAGATCTATTTTTAAAAAGAGATTTCATTAAACAAAACTCTCTAGCGTTCATATTGTTTTTCGACAATGTTATAAAGATCAGTCGGGGCTAATATTATACAGTAGAAAATTGGGGTTAATGTATTACGCTTTCAGAGTTGTTATTTATTTATGTCCAAAATTAACAAGAAAATGACAAATGATAGGAAATATATTCTATTATAATGACCATATAGCAAACACTCAGAATGTAGCAATATTTGGGAGGAAAAAAATCAAAATTAAATGCCTAATTTTTCCAGTCAAAAACTTTACCGCCGTGATATAAATCTTTTGACGTTACTTCG
>BLKR01007863.1:0-29975 GCA_011170035.1 Teleogryllus occipitalis
TAAGATCCCTTCCCTTCCCCGAGCGCGCTTGCTGATGGAGCGCTGCGTGACCTTCTGTGGCGGTCTGTTACATTCAAAATATCCGTTAAGAACTGGTCGCAAAAGAATCAAAATTTCTCAAAAAAATCCTTATCTAACATATGACAATATGTGTATCATTGGATTCGTCTTTTTACGCTCTTTATGATAGACTGAAAAAATATGTATAGTTCTATTTGAAAAAACAAAGTTACCTCAAATATCTCGTAAAATACAAGTGATAAAATAGAAATAAATACATGTATCAGTTAGCCCTATTTTCTCATGCACTCTTGTGAAAACTGCATTTCAATATCTTCAACCGTTCAAAAGTTACAGGAGGTGCTAAAGTTACGTGACTCATCATATATAGAGAGAGAGCAAGCGCGCTCGGGGAAGGGAAGGGATCTTAGTATTTCAAGATACAAAACATATCCCGAATATTCTGAACGCTCCTATCATATCGAGGTGTCAAAGCTGCTGGTGGAGCGCTGCGTGACCTTCTGTGAACTCTGTTACGATCAAAATAAAGAAGAATTGGTTAAGAATTGGTCGCAAAAAGAATCAAAATTTCTCAAAAAATCCTTATCTATCATATGGCAATATGTATATCATTGGATTCGTCTTTTATGCTCTTTATGATAGGCTGAATAATATGTATAATTCCATTTGAAAAAACAAATTTACCTCAAATATCTCGCAAAATACAAGTGATATAATAGAAATAAATACACATATCAGTTAGCCCTATTTTCTCACGTACTTCCGTGAAAACTGCATTTCAATATCTTCAACCGTTCAAAAGTTACAGGAGGTGCTAAAGTTACGTGACTCACTCTGTATATCAAATATTTTTCAGGGTTGAAGGATTTTGGATATTGTGTCACAATATGTAAGAAAAGAAAACAAAATAATAGAAAAGAAAGAAAGGAAAAAAAGAAAAGAAAAGATAAGAAATGTGCTTTCCAAGGGCCAGGTTTCCCATACTAGAACACAACATAATGAAATTATGTTAAGGAAGGACAAACATGTATACACCAACATTTCCGCTTCGTTTTCGATTTTATTCATTCTAGTACAGAGCATTTTCTTTAAATCAATGGTTTTTTAAAGTTGGCTAATTTTACAAACTATTAAAGAAATTAAAACAAAGAATAGACAGTAAATTAGCGCACTGCTTAAGATATCATAGGGGCACTTTGCATATAAATGAGAGTTTATTAGAACACCAAGTGTCATATAATAATTTATTTGTTTTAATTACAAGGCAATTGTACGATCTGGAACTCGAGGGGTTCCCAGGTCCGAAGACCGCAAAGCCCAGATTCTCCAAAGGCACTCCGTCCTCCGTGACGAACTTTCCCTCCTCGTTGATATCGTTAGCGCTGTGCCAAAAATGGTCTTTCAGTGTGGCCCCGGTGGCGTTTGGTGAGAAGTGTTGGAACAGCAGCTCCACCTCGCGCCGAGACGTCGGCGCCACCAATCCCCCGCCCTCCTCGCGGCAGAGGTCGCGAGCCGCGGTCCAGTCCTTCGCCTCGGGGGGCGCGCGGTAGTGGCCGAGGCAGGGCAACGTGCGGTACCCCGGCGGCGCGGGCGACGCGCCCGGAAACCCTCCTTCCGGGGGCGCGTTTAGCGTGACGGTCAGCGATCGCTGGGGAGCGTCGTCGGGCCCGCACTCAGAGGTACTGACTTCCATGTCCAGCAGCCACTCGGGACTCCACAGCGGCTGCTGTAGTTTGGCGCGGACGGCGCGGTGCCCGGTAGCGTTTGTGGAGTACGCCATCGACAGGGCAAGCTCTTTTCCGGATGAGCACCTAGGCTGGGAAGCCAAAGTCGTCGACAGCTGTGACAACGTCGACGTTGCAAACAGCAGCAAAAAAAGCCATGGTGACATCAGCTGTTCACCCATATTGAAGACATCGACTGAAACGCGCCTCCCGGGTTATATAGCGGGCTGGTGAGGCAGACGTCACTCCCTATCTGCACTTGCGTTGCAAAAACACGCCTTCTCCCTTGCTTTGGGTCAGAAAGATCATCTCCGGGTTTAAGAGTGTCAGGAAAAGAACATAATTGCTTGAGGTCACGTTATTATTGCGTGCTGGCTCTGGCCTTGCATCTCATAATAACAGATTCAATAATTATAACTGTTGCGACGTAAGATCGGCTGATGTGCAAGACCAATGAATATGATCCTCTCCTTTTTTTCCTGTACAATCTTGAGCAATACGCAATATTCAGCGAAATGTTTGTTTGGTTTTGCAGCCATCACCACATCGAGAATTGTTGACGCAATAGAGGAACCGGATATTTTAATTGCTATTTATGCGGCATCTTCCTACAACAATAATATTAAAGATTAATACTGCAAATATTGAATAAATATTTCCTAAATGAAATATGTCTGAATATGAAGAAAGATCTTTAAATAAGTAAGATCACGTACAATTTTTCAAAAATATAAGTATTTTTCACGAAATTGCGTGTAAAATGTAGAGATTTTTAAATTTCTTCTAATTGAACTAGGTTTCCTCGTTTCTGCAATTTTTTCAGCCTGATACACGCAATGGATGCTGGAAAAACATGCAAAGCACGTTTCTCGTATCTCTGCAACGGATTGCCCTAGGAAACTGATTTTTTGTGAATCTGCGTCATTTTGTATCTTCATATTCGCGTATTTGTACTTCAAGAATGAAATTATTTTCTTTCTGATTGATTGTTAGAAAATTAATTTCGTGTGCCTCAGCTGCCAAGGTCACTATTCCCGTAAATATAGTGCATGTGTTTGTCACGGGACGTGACACTGATCTTCCTCTGCTGGGTGGCAAGATCCTGCGCCGACCTTTACATCGGCTTGCGGTGATTTTCTCAAACAGGCATCTCTCACCAGCGGGATATCGCTCCAGCCGAGACTAGGGGTCGTATTTATGAAGCTCTGCTCGAGTTCTTAGGGGCCTGCCATCTGGGGGCTTGCTAGGAGGACAAGGGGCGACTGAAATTGGCTTGGGGCCGTTCATAAATCACAAAACCGAACACTGGCAGCCTGCAAGGCCTGGCAGGCCCCTGGCTGAGGTTTATAAATACAGCCCCAGATCTAAGCTGCCGACTGGCTCCCAGCCATGGGTGGTAGTGTGGTGCATGTAAGTTTAAGTGTGTGTAAGTAAGGAGTGAGGTTAGGGGAAGGAAGAGAAAGGAAGAATCGTTCACGGTCCGTCGCCTGTTTATTAGGGTACTATTCTGGCATTCACCTGGTTTTGATCGGGGAAACCACGGAAAACTACCGATCAAGCCGCTGGTTGCTAGAAATATCCTCGCGACAGCGGCTGAATTCGATCTATGTATGCAGAGACGAAAATCCTGCATCCGTTGGGACTCGTACTCTAGGACCTCTCGGTCAGAAGCGGTGCAGTGACATCAATTGAAGCTGTGAGCCACATAAACAGGTTTTTCTTTCTGACGATACATATAAATCGTGCATTTTGTGTATATCATCCTAGATTATTCTGAATAATATGACATAATATAATTTTCAAAATGCAGGTTTAGAATTATCCATTTTGGAGTGTAAATCGAGCACAAAATTTGTTGCTAATGGTAGAGGAAACGACTCTTCGAATAATGTTTTAATGTTTAGTAATTTTTCATCCTGATAAACAATTCTTGTCGTAAATTTAGTATTACTACCTCTTTTGCGTCATTTTGCTCATTTTGGTAAGGCGCATACTTCTAAACTCCTTCTGGGCAGCTCTAATTCTCAATGTGCATTTTTGTCATCTTTGAAGAAACAGAAGACTAGTAAAATATTTGTCAGCTAAATGATGTTAATTATTAATATGTTATTATAATATAATTAATAATATATTATTACACACAACATTAAGTAATATATTAATTATATATATAATACAAAATAATAATATATATAATTAATAATATGGTAATTATTGTTATTAACATTATGTAACATTATTTAACATGTTAAGTCTAATGTTACTTCATTTTCTTAGATCTTTTAAGTAAATTAAGGCACATAATCTTTGTAATGTTTGTCTTCATCACTATAAATATTATTCTGATTAATCTCCATTGCAGATTTCTTAAAACACGAATATTAATACCTAGTTTTCGAATTTTACTACAAAACACAGACCTGTAGTTCCAAACCCGGTGTGCCCATGTCTCATATGTAAGTCCCGTCCTCATACTGATTTTTTAGCAGAGGGTTTCCTTTACCTTTGCATCAATAATGTAAGACCATGTCACGCAACACTGATAGATGCAAACATGAGGTGCTTCATACAGTAGCCTGGAATCAGGATGCAATGGAACAGATCCCTCTGACCAGGCTGGCCACACATGAAATAACTACGATAAAATTAAGAGGTAGGATTTAAAAATACGCGGTATGCAATACCAAACAGATACGAATATTTGCATATGACGAATTCCCTCACTTTGTTCACAGTCACATAATCGTCTAGGTAATGAAAGAGGGTTGGGGCAGCCTGAATTGTGCGCTCCGTGGAATTGCTCTCTATTATAACAAATCCCCCACAACCCTTTCCACTTCACCGAGCAGTAGTTCATATTACCTCCCGCAGTACCAAATGGATCTTTTAATTCAGCGTATAAAAATGAATAACTTCCTGTTCATTATTACTCCGCGGTTGAAATAAAGCGAATGATAATGGTTTAATTTTTCATCACAAAAATATTTCGAGGCAACAGTTGGAATCGCATACATTTTTTTAATCCCCAACACTGATGACCTTCAGTTGAGTTACGGTCACTTTAATATATGACACCGCAAAGGTATACAGTACTTCGTGTATTTGATAAATTAATTTAAAATAATAAAGTGATAATAAGAGTGATAAAGCATTGCGTATCTATTACGAGTATTTCCTTATTAAGATTTTCCATACTCAGATAAATTTGTAAAGTTCTTCATTGCTTATTTTACAACTGGATTATTAATTTATTAAATTATTAAATTTTCTACCAATTTTAAGCATGGGTTCGACATACAACATACACTCCTTACCTGTTGCATGTGGACGTGTGGTTTTATACAGAACCACGATTTCTGGAAGTTCCATTAATTGGAATCAATTATTAGATCAAAGGCAACTACTATGAATTATCAGAATTTTTCAATAATAAAAATTTATCATTTATTCTTATTATTTATACATGGAAGTTCTGTCAAATTTACGTGAATTTCTTTCACTTTAAACATTCAAACACCGTAGGGGTTTGATTATAGTACGTAATCTTGATTGTTGGCTTCTCGGCATGCAGAATGAAGCTCTCGGAATCCTTTGTGAACCAACCTAAATAAAAAAATTTCAGAATATCCTCAACGATTGCTATAATTAGATTTAGTATTACCACAAATCTAACACGCGGTTGCTACATTCCCTATCTTCGTTTCCCATGAAACACATACTCGCGACTGACTATATTCATCTAATTACTGGAAAATTCTTCCATCTACGAAGCAACTGTGATGCATCTCTCCTCATGGAGTCTATTTCATTTCAACTTCCACCATTATATAAATCAAAATTCCCAATTACCATTTAATGTCACAATTTACACGAGACCAAGCTCCCAAACTTCCAAATAAACAATTTCCGGCTTATTATAATCTACATAAACCCAGCCTACGTTGAAAACTCGTGTGCTCACGACGAAGTTTTTCTAGAGAATGAATTCACGCGTCCTTCCTGACGATCACGACCATCCAACGCTCTCTTCATATTTTCTGCACATCATGTGTTCGGGGCCGTGTCCATTTTCACCCACTTGGCACTCAGCATGGAATATTAACTCTTGTAGATCCGTTGTCCTAACAACACGCATTCTTTGACTGAAAACGATGCCATATTCCAACGCTAAATGTTGATTTTATCTTCAAAAACTAATTCCAAGGTTATTGGCTTTTCACAATACCTGTTTTCATAGTTTATTTAGTATAGTTTTTACTAGTACAATGAACCTGTTCTTAAACGTCACCACACAAAAAATGATTGTATTATATCTGCCGTATTTCAACTCAGAATAGTATAAGTATAAATTTTTTGTTACAAACATTTTTAGTTACAGTTTTGAGTTTAAATATGTAAAATGAAATTTTTTTAAAATATACTATACTCATTTTACAGTGATATCAACGATTTATATAATATTTTAAAGTGTTCTTTTGTGAACCAGAATTATGCACGACCTTTCCTGTAGCAAGAAATCGTTCATAATTAGACATTTTACGACACAAATTATTGCGTCATCACACGTTCAGACTATTGCAGTGAGAGAATCATAGGGAGGTTGAGGTAAACGGAACAGCCGACCTCTGTTTTCTCGAACAGATGTCAAATACACGACACGGTCACAAGAAAGTTGTTTCGGAAAATTACGTTTGATTCTCTTATAAATTTATAATGCTGTTATACAAAAAAAGGCGTGTTCATCTGGTTTATAATGTTGCTTTAATGCATTCGTACAAATTTGAAAACTCGCTCCTGACGTCCATAATTTTGAAAACCTGTACTCATGCAAAAAAGCATAACATTATAAACTAACTGCATAAATTACTATTAGAGCTTGTTTTAATGTTTTATGAAACGAAACTGCTCTTGGAAATGTCATTTGCAAAATAAACAAGAAAATAAAAACCTTTTTCACAAGAAATATGAAAAAGATGTTAATTGGAAAGTTATGTTCCTTCTGTCTTTTGAATTCAAAATTCTGCTGTACAGAAGAGACAAAATGTTTGATAGTTATCTGGGAAAATATCAGAAATGATTTTGAAAAGATATATCTGCATCAGAACACATATTTTAACTAAAGTTTTAATTCAGCGCGGACCAGTGAACATAAAGACTGTTGTGATAACGATCGTAGATTTTAAAAGGGCTTTCGTCTTCATTGTGCGGGAATCACTAGAGCAGGCGCCTCAAACTGCGCCCGCAGAAGCTACTACAAACAATCGGCATTTGAAAGAATTACTATTTCATACTTTTGATATAGAAATGATATACTATTTCATGTTTTCTTTTGAAATTCTGCATTTTATAAATATTTTTGCCAAAGAGCAAGGTTATGTTTTAATGACCATTTCTTTCGTTTTCGTTTTTTAGACTTTTTAAACCATTCGATTATTTATTGTGTTTATCAATAATGTGAAATAAATTAACAACTCTCAGTGAGATAGAGATTACCAAGTATCGTTGTCTGATAAACTTCCTAAACAGAACATTAATGTTATTGTATCAGTCTTAAGTAAACACGATTACAAAATCAAGATACTTTCGATTAACAATGTTTGCTTTTATTCTTAATCGAAAATTTGTAATCTGACAGATGTATTATTTCATTTTAATGGATAATTTCTTTGCTTGCAGCCGAGCAAAACCATCCCGCAAAACTCGGCGAGCAGCAGCGCAAGCCGCCTGCGGGACGGTTGAGGTATAGAACGATTTTCCTAAGGATGATGAGCCAAAGTGACAGTTCGCGAAAACAAGTGAACATCACATGTAATTCAGAGAAGTGTCCCTCCGCCGCGACAGCTATTCAGCCCCGTCCCTTCGTAAAGTGCTAATGGCTCCTGTGAAAACATCCCTATGCATAAGTGTAAGAGTTTCGCTGAGGTATATGCACGTAGGCGAGTCCGGAAAATATTTTAATTTAATTACGTTAGGTGGGAAATCTCTTAATATGCACTCACAATCAGAAAAAGAAAACTGCCACGAATGTTAATAAAAAGAATGATTTTAAGCCGGAAACACGTGCATCGGTTCGCATCTCGCACTCAAGTATCGGTTTTAATATTTATCATACAAAAAGTAAATTCAATATAATGTATAAAGAAAAAAAAAATTTTTACAGAATAGCACATTTCTCTGCACTTCCTAATTTCAATTATTTCTCGCGGCGTACAATATTCTTGTCGGACAAGGACACCACAAAAGGAAGTGTCGAAGTCATTTACAAGTTAGCCAACTGCAAACGAACGAATGCGGGAAGGGAGTGTAATGGGTTCAGGGACACGACGACCACAGAACCCTCAGTTATGTTGCCAGCATTAGCTGTCACTTTGGCTCATCCTTAGGAAAATCGCTCTATACCGGCGGCCGAGACGAAGCTGGGCCCGTGAAACCGTCGGCTACCGTCGCCAGGGCACAGCCGCCACGGACGATTTGAGCGAAGTCGGCGCCGTGGCGCCAAGTGGTTGGATGGTTGGTTGGTTGTTAGTGACTCCGTGACTCCGTTGGTTGCTCCGTTGGTTGCCAGTGACTCAACTACTGAGGTCATCAGCCCTGTGGAGTGCATGTTTTTCTCGAGAGATGGCGGTGATCTTCCCCCCGTGGATGGCTAGACCCAGCGCCGACCTACCGTCGGCTAGTGGGGTTTCCCCCTAACCAGGACTCTCCCACCAGCGGGGCACCGCCCGAGCCGGGAAAAGCTCTAAGCTCCCGACCTCTCTCCCGGAATATGTGATAGTGCAGTGCATGTTAGTGTAAGTGCGTGTGTGAGGGGAGAGGATAGGACAAGGAAGAGGAAGGACAGATCGCGCGTGGTCCGTCGCCCGTTTGGTAGGGTACTGCTCCGGCATTCGCCTGGTGTTGATCGGAGAAACCACGGAAAACTACCGATCAGAGTAGCCGGCCGCTAGAATTCTCCTCCAGACAGCGACTGAATTCGACCTAGCTGAAAAGCTAGTGTCGAAAATCCTGCCGCCATCAGGACTCGAATCTGGGACCTCCCGGTCAGAGGCGCTGCAATGACATCGGTTGATGCAATGAACTGCTGCTCCCAGTGATGATGGGATGATGCTGATGAATGGTTTGAATGGATGATATAATTTGAATGACCAAAAAGCAGTTGTCTAATGAGAGGCATAAGAAACAATAAAACCCCGAGAAAAAAAACCGTCTGCGAACCCACTTCTTCCACCACAAATTCAACAGAGTCAAATCAGAATTTTAACTCCGATACCCAGTGGTGGAAAGAGCGCGGTCTGATCATTACACCACAGTTCACACCAACAATAAAGGTAGATATTCGAATAACGCACCCAATCTCTTATCACAGCGTCAGACCGCGGATGCCCTCGCCGCCCTCGCCGCTCCCGCCGCCCTCGCCGCCCCCGCCGCCCCCGCCGCCCTCGCCGCCCTCGCCGCCCTCGCCGCCCCCGCCGCCCCCGCCGCCCCCGCCGCCCTCGCCGCCCTCGCCGCCCTCGCCGCCCTCGCCGCCCTCGCCGCCCTCGCCGCCCTCGCCGCCCTCGCCGCCCTCGCCGCCCTCGCCGCCCTCGCCGCCCTCGCCGCCCTCGCCGCCCTCGCCGCCCTCGCCGCCCCCGCCGCCCTCGCCGCCCCCGCCGCCCTCGCCGCCCTCGCCGCCCTCGCCGCCCTCGCCGCCCTCGCCGCCCTCGCCGCCCTCGCCGCCCTCGCCGCCCTCGCCGCCCTCGCCGCCCTCGCCGCCCTCGCCGCCCTCGCCGCCCTCACCGCCCTCGCCGCCCTCGCCGCCCTCGCCGCCCTCGCCGCCCTCGCCGCCCTCGCCGCCCTCGCCGCCCTCGCCGCCCTCGCCGCCCTCGCCGCCCTCGCCGCCCTCGCCGCCCTCGCCGCCCTCGCCGCCCTCGCCGCCCTCGCCGCCCTCCCCGCCCTCGCCGCCCTCGCCGCCCTCACCGCCCTCGCCGCCCTCGCCGCCCTCGCCGCCCTCGCCGCCCTCGCCGCCCTCGCCGCCCTCGCCGCCCTCGCCGCCCTCGCCGCCCTCGCCGCCCTCGCCGCCCTCGCCGCCCTCGCCGCCCTCGCCGCCCTCGCCGCCGCTCGTCAACAGGGCTCACTTGTCCGAAAAGCGACGGCACGCTGAGGGGAGGTAGGGGCGTTGGGGGTCCGGGCGAGAGCGGCGGGTGAGCGATGGTGATTGAAGCGCGCCGCTAATCGCCCCGGGCATCGCCCGCGCCCGCGAGGCACGCTCTGGCGGCAGGCCAGGTAATCGGGAGATAATCTAAACTGGTGCGCTCGCTGGGGAGGGGGGAACCGATCGAAACGAGGAGTCGAATGCACGCGAAAACACTGCAGCTTGGCGAGACTTCCAGCAAACTGTGGAACACAATAAGAGCTTTATGAGAATTTCGGAGGACTTCCTGCAAAAAAGTAGATAAAATCCAGAAGTAAAAGGATTGTCTAAAATGTAAATAAATGTTTAATACTCGTATTAATGCAAGTAGGTAAGTATTTGTAGGGACATATACGTTTTTTTATTATGATGTTTTTTCCTAGGCCACATAGTCATCGCTGAAAAGAATTATAATCAAGTGATGATATGATAATACATGATGATGATGATGATGATGATGAATGATGTGGTGGAATCAGAGTTAGGGGAAATGGAACCGCCAAAAAACTTTTGTTTTCGCACTAGAAAGTTTGTGCACACTCGAATGTTAAAACCGGTGCATCAACTGATGTCGCTGCAGAGCTTCTGACCGGGAGGTCCTAGGTTCGAGTCCTGACGGCGCGCCGTCAGGATTTTCGACACTAGCTGTTCAGCTAGCTATTCGCTGTCTGGAGGCTTTCAGCTAGGTCGAATTCTGTCGCTGTCTGGAGGAGAATTCTAGCGGCCGGCTGCTCTGAACGGTGGTTTACCGTGGTTTCTGCGATCAACACGAGGCGAATGCCGGAGCAGTGCCCTATCAAACGGGCCACGGACCGCGCGCGAGATGTCCTTCCTCTTCCTTGTCCTATCCTCTCCTCTTACACACACACACTAACATGCACCACACTATCACATATTCTGGGAGACCGGTCGGGAGTTTAGAGCTTGACCCGGCTGGGAGAGTCCTGGTTAGGGGGAAACCCCACTAGCCGATGGTAGGTCGGTGCCGGATCTCGCCATCCAGCGGGGGAAGATCAGCCATTTCCCGAGAAAAACATGCACTACACTAACGGGACTAATGACCGAAGCAGTTGACGCGCCCGGAAACACGAAAAAATCAATCAATCAATCGAATGTTAAAGCACTATCTAAATTCTACGCATGCGCAGTTCCAATTTCGCATCTCTAGTGCATCTGTGCCTGCGCAGAAGTGCGATAGTGCTGTCCACTATGGCGTGCAGAAACTCTAATTTCCACTTAGATCGACATGGATTTGGACCCGCTATGTAAAGGTGAAGATAGAGCGTGCTAACTGCTCTTTTATGATTCCCCCTTTATTTATAAAGTCTGCAATAATTAGGAAATTGTAAAAATCACTCAATTTTTATATTCTCACAATCGAAATAATATAACTGTCATTGAGGATCAGCGGAAGAAATATTCACCATTTATGAAAGAAAATTGATTATCCATAACAAAGTCTTTTGAGACATTCGTATGCTTTCATATTTTGCAAGAATTCTTCCATGTTTGGCAAACTTCTCTCTTCTGAGAAACCAAAACAAAAAAGAAAGGAGTGCTATCCTGAAGGGTTGCTAACATTTGGAGTGAAATAAATTCATTGTCTGGTCCGCCATACGCACATGTATGGTACGCGAGCAACGAATGGTTCAGAAGCTTCTTGATAACAACACTCCCGGATAGCGACTGAACAGAGTGGCGGGTTCCAAGAATTCTCACTTAACCCACGGCTGAATTCGACCTAGCTATTGAGCTAGTATAAAAATTCGCCACCATCTGGACTCGAACCCTGGGACCCCTCGTTTAAAGACGCCGCAGTGGCAACGGCTTCGGATTCGCACCAGTAGGACTACTCTGTTAATTGATTGACGTTTCCGGGCACGTGAATGTTTTGTTCATTTGTGCCATTAGTGAAGTGAATATTTTTACTTTCTCGCTACCGCTTACGCAGAAGAGAGAAAGTTATGTAATGCCGCGGGAAAAAGCGGCGAATTTTCAACAGAAAAACTCTTATTGGCGCTCCCTGGTAACGAAAAAGTGGATAAATGCAGTTATTAAAATTTCCTCTAGCACGTGGTGTAGCCAAAATCCATATTTTGTGGGTTCCTGATACCGAAAAGTCGATTGACAGCAAAACATCCGTCCGTCCATCCGTTCGTGAACAATGCTAGGGGCAGTAAAACCGTTCTGACGAATTTCTCTAACATTGGTATTCGCATTGACATGGAACCATTATGAGTATACATTCATTCGGCACCATTTGTTTCATTTCATTTCATTTCATTTCATTTCATTTCATTTCATTTCATTTTTCATTTCATTTCATTTCATTCATTTCATTTCATTTCATTTTCATTCCATTTCATTTCATTTCATTTCATTCATTTCATTTCATTTCTCATTTCATTTCAATTCATTTCATTTCATTTCATTTCATTTCATTCATTTCATTTCATTTCATTTCCTTCATTTCATTTCATTTCTGTCTCGATCAGGTTTTTCGTCCAGTTTCCCTGATCCATTGAGCAAATGCTGAGATGGCCCCTTGTTTTGCTTCTGGACATAATGTAACTTCATTTTCTGTGCACGTCTTCTAGAATTCAGTGGGAAATACAATTATTCAAATTATCGTTTCCATGTTGTCGCGGCAGGAAGTAATAAGAGCCAAAATTTATTGCTTATTTCTCTTGAAAATAGATTTTATTACATGGGAGTTTTTTTTGTTGTTGTTTTTTTCTCCCTTTCAAAATTTAAAATTTATTGCTTATTTACCCTTGAAAATAGATTTTTACATGGGAGTTTTTTTGTTTTTTTTTCTCCCTTTCAAAATTCAAAATTTTATTGCTTGTTTATCCTTGAAAATAGATTTTATTACATGGGAGTTTTTTTTCTTTTTTTCTCCCTTTCAAAAATTCAAAATTTAAGTAGAATATGACTTAGTGTAGGGATCACAGAATTTTGAAAATGTGCACACAATTCACTTTTCCCCATAGCACGTCATACGCAGTTTTCTTTTTGACGTAAATAAATAAATAAATAAAATAAATAAAATAAATAAAATAAAAATAAATAAATAAATAAATAAAATAAATAAAAATAAATAAAAATAAATAAAACAAGCAAAAATAAATAAAATAAATAAAATAAATAAAATAAATAAAATAAATAAAATAAATAAAATAAATAAAATAAATAAATAAATAAATAAATTTCATTTCATTTCATTCATTCATTTATTTATATTTCTATTAAAAAAATAAAACAAAAAAACTTTAGTGTGGCATGCACTAAGGGAGGACAAAAATACTCTGAGAACTTCTTTAAAATTCTGATTGTCCCTACCTAACACATGCACATTTTAATTTGTGAATGCTGTTGGAAACAAAAAGTTTGTTCTTCGATTAGTAATGAGAATTTGGGGAAATTTTCTCAGGTATGAAAACGTATGGAGCATTTACGAATAGCATTACATGCTTAGTCAAGGAATAACGTGTAAATAGTGAAACGTGTAATTCGTTCATCGTCTAAAAGAAAATTAGACATTTAAGAATTAACTTAGAATATCTGGGAACACACAGAGAAAGATACTTTTATGGTTTACTATGGTTCAATGGTGTGGGTTTAGGGACTTGAAACAAGTGATGGTATTGATATGATTCTGATGATATGATTCTTGCTCTCTGATCTTTCAGATGTTTTATGCCCACAAGGGTCTTTTGAAAACAGTATGCCCGTTCTAATACCAATATAAGTAGTAAAACATTTTTGTGAATTCAATTTATTAAAATTAAGATACAAGAAAACACAATAAATAAAAGGCAAAATGCTCAAATATGTAACATAAACTCGTTATAAATCTCACTTTGATTAGCTGATATACGGTATAATATTATTTCAAAACCGTTACTAAGGGTCGAGAAAGTATGTGCTGTTTAGCGCCACTAGTTTATGTTAGGTGGGAGCGGTGTAGCCACCGCCGGAACTCGAGCCCTAGACTCCCTCGGTCAGCCTGCAAAGCCATCTGCACCAGTCGTGCCAGTCAAATGATTGATTGAATTGATTGATTACTGATTCCGGGCGCGTCAACTCGCTAAAGCCATTATTACCGTAAGTGTAGTTAATGTTTTCCTCAGGGGGAGGAGGAGGTGATCTTCCCCCGCTGGATGACGAGATCCGGCCCGGTCTACCGTCGCGGGCTAGCGGGGTTTTCCCTAAGCAGGTATCTCTCCTACAGGGCACCACCCCAGCTGGGCAAGCTCTAAGTTCCCGATTGGTGTCCGAGCATATGTGGTGCATGTAAATGTGTGTATAAGTAAGAAGTAGAATAGGACAAGGAATGGGAAGGAAAGATCGCGCGCGGTTCACGACTCATTTTTTAGGGTTCTGCACAAACTTTCGCCTGGTATTGATCGGAGAAACCATAGAAAATCTCCAATCAGTGCTAGAATGCTAGAATTCTTCTCCGGTCAGCGTCTGAATTCGACCATCTCACTAGTGTCGAAATTCTTCTCCCTGTCGGGATTCGAACCTAGAACCTCGTGATCAGAGGCATTGCAGTGGCATCAGTTGATGCCCTGAGCCACCTCTCCCGTGCCAGTGGAGCGAACAGGAGTGGCAGAGAACAATTTGCGTGAAGGATCGTCCAGGGGGTAATTGTGTGGCAGACGCAATACGACATCGAAGAACCGAAGCGAGCGTGAAGCGACCCAGTGGCCGTCGCGTCTGCGTCAGATCCCGGCTAATTGGCATCGGATTCTCGCAGCCCTCCCCCGCCGCGTGAATCGCCCCACACCTCTACGTAGTGACATGGCGGGGGGCGAGAGGAAACGGAGGAGGAGGGCGGTGAAGGGAGGGCGAAGTGATTTGGGAACAGGAACATGGGGAAGTGAGAGAGAGTCACTGGTGGGGAAGGGAGGGAAAGAGAACGGAGCTGGGGAGGGGAAGGGAAAGGAGGGGAAGGGGAAGGATGGAAAGGGAAAGAAGGGAAAGGGAAAGCAAGGAAAGGGAGAAAAGGGGAAGAGAAAGGAGGGGAAGGGAATGGAGGGGAAGCGAAAGGAGGGGAGGGAAAGGAGGGAAGGGAAAGGAGGGGAAGAGAAAAGAGGGGATGGAAAGGAGGGAAGGGAAAGGAGGGGATGGAAAGGAGGGGAAGGGAAAGGAGGGGAAGGGGAAAGGAGGGAAGAGGAATGGGTGAGAGAGGAAGGGATGGAGAAGGGAGGGGAGGGTGGAGTGGGAGGGGAGGAGAGGGAGTGCAGGAGATGTGGGTGGAAAAGCTGTTGGTCGCTAGGAGAACCGTCTGGGGCCTAGCGGGGAGGGTGTGGAATTGTCCACAATGACGGCGAAGGGACTGCAGATCCGGGGGAGTGGAGGCGATGTGCTTTGCTAATTGGAGTGGTACTCGCTTAGTAGGAAGGGTGGTCTTACTCGTCCCCTATTCACTGTTGGTATTTGACAGAGTCAGATCGACAGTGGTACGAATAACGTGACGACGCTCGAGACGTAATAAGATCACCATGAGTGGCGACAGTAAAGATACAGCAATTAGCGCAAATGCGTATTATTTTTAAAAGCTAGAATGCACATAAGAAGACTGCATTAAAATCATTACACACCTCACCAATGCGTTCGAGTTCCCTGTGGTCCAAAAATATGTAAGTTTGTCATTGATATGGCTCAAATCTCTTAGCTACAATTCTCAGTAATGCTAATAGGTTTGCTGGTTTATTTTGTAATACAAACAATTATTTTTTATATGTAGCCTCATAGTTGGATACAGCTTAGCTTGGCGTACCCAGAGGGTATTTCCATGTTAAATAGTTTTATATGTTCTTCTCAAGTTCATCATGAAAACAAATTTATTGAATCATATTATAGTTGCCCCATTCGTCCATTTTTGAGCCGGAAAAGTTACATTACAAAGTACCGACTAATTTGGGAGGTGACGGTAATCTTCCACCGCTGGCGAGATGCGTCGCCTACCTACATTGGTTTGCGAGGACTTTCCCTAGTCAGATTCCTCCCATCAGCGTGTCACAGCCCCAGCCGGCACCAGCAAGACCCTGATGTCACTGCAGCGCCTCTCACCGGGAGGTCCTAGGTTCGAGTCCTGACGGCGGCAGGATTTTCGACACTAGCTTTTCAGCTAGGTCGAATTCAGTCGCTGTCTGGAGGAGAATTCTCCGATCTAGGGATTTCTCCGATCAACACCAGGCGAATGCCGGAGCAGTACCCTAACAAACGGGCCACAGACCGCGCGCGATCTGTCCTTCCTCTTCCTTGTCCTATCCTCTCCCCTTACACACACACTTACACTCACATGCACTACACTTCCACATATTTCGGGAGACCGGTCGGGAACTTAGAGCTTGTCCCGGCTGGGGCGGTGCCCCGCTGGTGGGAAAGTCCTGGTTAGGGGGAAACCCCACTAGCCGACCTAGGTTGGCGCCGGATCTCGCCATCCAGCGGGGGAAGATCACTTCCATCTCCCGAGAAAGAAAACATGCACTTCACTAACGGGACTAATGACCAAAGCAGTTGACGCGCCCGGAAACACGAAAAAATCAATCAACCAATCAACCAGCAAGACCCCAACTTGTCTCCCAAGCGTGGTGGCGTATTGAGTGTAGGTCTGTGTAAGCAAGGGGTAAATATTGAACAAGGACCAGAAAGGAAATATCACGCGCGATCCGTGGCCCGTTTGTTAGAATACTGCTCAAGCACTCGCCTGGTGTTGATCGGAAGTTTCTCGATTGCTACATGAGGATACCTCGCACGCGACCACCGCCCACAGAAGCCCAGCGGGCGGAATTGCGGTGGTAAGAAGGCGGGGCGACGGCCGCCCGTTCCGTGTCGCGGGCGCGGGCGGCACGAGGGGGCGTGGCCATTGCAGACAAATGCATCGCGCTGCAGGGAAGCGGAGAAGGGCGTGGCGGCGCTTGAGGGATGCGCTCCCTACGGCAGGTCACTCGAACGCGAACGCCAGGACACCGCACCGGGAACAAGGAAAATATCGTGGAACGATAGAGAAGTGCGGGATGTAAAATGGACTGGTCTAGGAAATTCGTTAAAAAACAGTTGTAAAACGAGTCTCACGTAATATGTTATCAATGTACTTGTATAGTATCAATGTGAGTCATCATTAGAGGAAATTATAGAAGGGAGTTATGGGAGGGAAATATAAAAGAACCCAAGTCAAGTTAACATCCAGTTAATTAGTAAATAAGGAAATATATCTCTAATATCAAGAACCTTGGTGTTCATTCGGCCTCAATCAATCAATAACCGTTAACTCTGAAAAATAGTAAGTCCTTGAATATTTTCAAACACAAGATAAAGATTTGGATTTTAAAACATGGTGATGATATAAACAAGTAAACTGAAATATTGCATTAAAACTGTTTGCTCTGTAAATTAAGTGTGAATTTATTTATGGAATTATATATTTTCTCAATGGAAATATACCTATTGCATATCTGTAAATTTGAACTAGTTTTATGATTGAAGGCTAGGTTTTTTATTTTTGTATGTTCACAAAAACTTAGATTGTAAATTTAAAAAATAATAATATTGTTAAAAGACACGCCACACATAAAAATATTATGTAGAATTAGACAGATAATAAATTATAAAATCAGTATTGCTAACCATGACAACTGGTTGTGGAAGGTCAGCAATTCCAAGAAACTACAATGTCCATTATCTCTGTAAAACAAGTTGTAAATAAATATTATTATTATTATTATTATTATTATTATTATTATTATTATTATTATTATTACAAGATACGTTCAAACTTAAATTATGTAAAACGGGCGTTAACTGTTTCTAACGATTTCGGTTGTCGCCGCTCAATGATTAGAAAACTTTTAACGCCCTTGGTGCATAAATAACAATCCTGTTTCTAATAGAGTTAACTGCTCTAGTTATTAGTTCCTGCATACCATGGAATGTGGCTGTGTTCCGCCCCGACAGCAAACTGAGATGCGAAATTCTACTCTTCAGGTATATCCGCTAGTGGAACACCGCCCCAGTCGGAACAAACCCTAAGCACCCGACAAGAGTGAATGTGTAGTGCTTGTAAGTGTAAGAGTGCGTAGAAGGGGAGAAGAAACAAGAATGGGGAAGGAAAGATCGCATATGGCCTGTGACTCGTTTGTTAAAGTACTGCTCAGACATTCTCTTTGTTTTTATTGTGGAAATCAGGGAAAACTATCTATCAATGCAGCCAGCCACTAAAATTCTTCAGGCAGCCGATTTATTCGATCTAGCTACGTATCTATCTAGGGTCGAGAATGAGCCAGTAAGAGTACTCGACGTTAGAAACTCCTATCCAAAGGCATTCTTGTGGCAAAACAAGTAACCCTGCGTTGTCACAACCGGTATGAAGGCTTAAATAGAGCTGTAGAAGAAGCAATGGATACTCAGTTCTACGATTCAACATTTTCTTTTAATAGCCATCTTGGTCATGGGTAGACTTTCTCCCATTTGATTTTGATCTACCAACTTTTTTTATAAACAAATTGGGAGATATTTGAGATTTTCTGAACAGAACATTCTTCGTGAACAGGATGCTGAAATTCACGTGTTTTGGTACTAAAAAGACGAACTGTATCAGATGTCACTGCAGCGCCTCTCACCGGGAGATCCTAGGTTCGAGTCGTGACGGTGGCAAGGTTTTCGATACTAACTTTCCAGCTAGGTCGAATTCGGTCGCTATCTGGAGAAGAATTCTAGCGGCCGGCTGCTCTGATCGGTAGTTTTCCGTGGTTTCTCCGATCAACACAGTCGAATGCCGGAGCAGTACCCTACCAAACAGGCTACGGACCGCGCGCGATCTTTCCTGCCTCATCCTTGTCCTATCCAATCCCCTTACACTAACATGCACTACACTACTACATATTCCGGGAGACTGGTCGGGAGCTTAGATCTTGTCCCGACTGGGGCGGTGCTCCGTTAGTGGGAGAGTCCTGGTTAGGGGAAAATCCCTTTAGCCGACGGTAGGTCTCCGCTGGATCTCGCCCTCCAGCGAAGGAAGATCACAGCTATCTCCCGAGAAAAAAAACATGCACTACACTTACGGGACTAATGACCTAAGCTGTTGACGCGTCAGGAATCACTAACCAACCAACCGAATAGGAAGGCGTGGCCGCCGCAGGGGGGCGTGGTCGGACTAAGGCAGGCGAGCGGTGATGGAGCACCGCCCTCGCCCTCCACACGTGTGGGGGTCGAAAGGGAACAACTGCAGCGAAACCAGAGAACTACAACTGCTGCAGTGCACTAGAGGCGTTTGTAACGAAAGTTTCGTACACGCGAGCTAAGTCGCCGAGTCTTATACTGGATGAGACTACTAAAACTCGGATGCTGTTATTTCTGTTTTCAGTGGTTTACTTTTTATTTTTTATAAATAAAAAATAAATAAAGAGTAATAAATTTGGGCTCTTATCCAGCATGTCCTTCGTCAAGAAATAATACTTCCTGACTGGATTCTTGGGTTTCTTCATGGATACTTCGATGAATGGTAGATCATTTCAGACACTACCTCAAATAACTGGCTGCGCCGCCCGCAGTTTTTTCTTCTCCATCTTTATCCACTTCTTTCCTTGTTTCCTTCTTCTTCTTCTGCGTCAATTATTTTGATACGCTTACGTTCCTAGGTCCGGGCGATGAGGTCTTTGTCACCCCGCTATAGCCGGATTTACACATGAAATGGAGTTTTAACCCTTTATAGGACGGGAAATTTTTATCTCGAATTTTTTTAATTTTAACTTTTTTTGTTTAATTTTTACCTTGGAAATATGAGAAAAATATTTATTTGTGTTTTGAATAAATACAATAGGAGGTAGATAAGAAAATGACGTGGTCGTCATAACGACCACAATCCATTTAGGACTAATCATTACACTATATTGATTGTGGTTGCGTACACAACCACCTCGTTTAATTCTTGAATGAAACTCATATTTAGTCTAAAAAAATTTTGTTTATGCACACTATGGTATTCAGTTACATAGAATATACTAAAATATCATAAAAATTGGTGAATTTCATCACAGTCCATGAAATTTAGGGAAGCAAGTGATACAGAGAGCCACTCCGCATTCTTTACACATAATCCTGCTGCGTTTGGGACTTTTTCTAGAGCTGCAGTGAGCACATCTCCTTGGCGTACACTCTGCAGGCATGTGCAAACTCACATTAGTCATCATTATATGTTTCTCTGCAGAATTCATTGAGCTCTTGCAAAATTTTGCTTTCGAAATTATTGTTTTGGATGGTAAGTTTTGGATCTTGCCTTTCCAAACGTAATTATCGATTAATTGATTTGCTAATTGACATCTGTAATTTAAATGAGTGTCTGCTTTTTCATTAAATGTCTCCGAGAGTTTTGTGGTCTGATAATACAAAATATATGAATTAACAATTGATGCATCAAAGAAAAAATAAAAAAGTTTAATCCACCATTTTCTTGATTTCCAAGAGACAGAATATGCAGAGAGAAATTGATCAAATTTATCAACTCCTCCCATAAAATTGTTGTAGTCCGCTATGGCTTTGGGACACTTTACTTTTTCTCGTTCTCCCTCTTTGTTTCTTCTCAGAACTTCACAAATATCATTCGGTCTATGCATATTACTGGCAACCACAACCGATTTGGTTCCTCTGTCTTTCCATTTGACAAATGAAATATCATCACTCATGGCAAAGTCATATTCCCCAAGTTTCAATTTCTTGTCTGGCAGTAATGCATCTTTTGGGAAGAATTTTCGATTCTGATGCATTGTACCGCAGCCGAACAAGTTCAGTGTCTGCAACTTGTTAATTAGCGATACACTTGTAAAAAATCTATCAAAAAATAAACAATATCCTAAGCCTTGAAAAGGAGATGCCAGACAGGTGACAACTCTCTCACCCAAAGGTCCCTGAATAGTTCCGTTTGTTTTCCCTTCATAAACTTGAAATTTCAGCATGTATGCACTCTCAGCACAAGCCACTACCCAGATTTTGAAACCTCGTTTTGTAGGTTTCATGGGCATGTACTGCTTGAGAGTAGATCTTCCTTTGAAAGCAACCATACTTTCATCGACACTTAAATTTCGACTGGGAGAAAATTTTTCCAAAAATTGCTTATTTAAGTGTGACAGAAGGGGACGAATTTTGAACAGTTTGTCAAATTCAGGTTCACCTTTCTTTGGCATCCGTTGTGAATCATTCAAGTGTAAGAACCTGAGAATCTTCAAAAATCGTTTCAATGATATAACCTCTGAGATGCGAGTTACATTAAAATTTGGATTAGATGACCAATAGAGTCGCATGCTCGGAAGTTTATGAAAACCCATTATTATTAAAATCCCCATAAAAGCTTTCAATTCAGAAACAGATAAATTTAGTTCATTTCCATTCTGTTGGGCATACAGATTTGACTGACTCACTACATAATCCAGAAATTCATCCGTAAAATTTAATATACTTCCCCTAATTACACTGTTTACCGTCTACGAATATTGATTCATTCATTGATTGATTAGCGATTCTATGGACGTCAACTAATGAGGTCATTAGACCTTTAAGTGTACTGCATGTGTTTCATCGGGAGGTGGCGGTGGTCTTCCCCCGCTGGAAAGCGAGATCCAGCGCCAATCTACCGTCGACTAGCTCGGGTTTCCCCATCCATGTATCTCCCACCAGCGGGGCACCGCCCCAACAGGGACAAGTTCCAACTCCCCGACAGGTTTCCCGGCATATGAGGTAGTGTAGGGCATGTTAGTATAAGTGTGTGTGTAGGGGTGTGGATAGAACAAGAAAGAGGAAGGAAAGATCGTGCCCGGTTCGTGGCCCGTTTGTTCGGATACTCCGGCATTCACCTCGTATTGATCAGAGAAACCACGGAAAACTACCGATCAGAGCAGCCGGCAGCTAGAATTATCCTCCAGTCAGCGACTGAACTTTCCACCTAGCTGACAAGCTAGTGTCGGAAATGCTGCCGCCGTCGGGGCTCGAACCTAGGACCTCCCGGTCAGAGGCACTGCAGTGACATGAGTTGATGCACTGAGCTACCGCTTCCGGCACCATTTCTAAGACGTTAGACGTTTTGTGTAGAGGTGATTAATAGTGACAATCATATCTTTAATGATAGTTGAAGACATTCTTAGTATACTGTTAATTACAGTCAATTAATAATATTGGTTTCAAATATGATACATCCGAAGGGGGAAAATCTTCAACTACCATTATAATCAATGTTTCAAACGCCAATTCCCAAAAACATATTCCAAGATAATATAAAATAAACCATTAACTGCTTTGTAGGTCTGCATAATCAATTTATCACTTCAATTGGAAAGAGAAACAACCTGTAAGAAACGCCTGGCGAGAGGCAGTGGGTCAGCGCGCGCACGTCCGCTGTGCGGGTGGCGGAGGGAGCAGTTGCGGCCGAGTGAGAAGGCGGGAGGGGGGAGTTGAGGGGGCGGGGCCGAGCACTCCGCGCGTGTCGCGTCCGAGGGGGCGTGGCCGGGAGGGGGCGGCGAGGGCGGACGGAGATGGAGCGGTGCAGCCGCGGACGCGAGGCCGAAGGCGACGTGACAGCTCTCCCCCACCCCCTGCGAGGGGCCGGGGCCCAACAGAGGAACCCGGCACGGCGGCGAAGCGGGAGAGATACCGCTGAGGTAGAAGGAAGAAGAATGAAGCGGTAGCTCAGTGCATCAACTGATGTCATTGCAGCGCCTCTCACATGGAGGTTCTAGGTTCCCACTCCCCACGGCGGCAGGATTTTCGACAATAGCTTTTCAGCTAGGTCGAATTCAGTCGCTGTCTGGAGGAGAATTCAAGCGACCGGCTGTTCTGATCCCACGTGCTCAGAGACGTGCAGAATTTGCAACTGTACATGAATTTAAACTAATTACTTCAAATTGTAGGCGATTAAATTGTACAGGTGTACCTCTCAGTACACCCGTAAGAAAGTTCAATAATACTCCAAAGATTAGGGGTACTTGCTCCATCCTGTATTTTTGCATGGACAACTTTACGTATCTTTCTTAAGAGTAAGAAGCTTTTGAAATATTTTTGTGACTGTCAAGGAATGCCAAACGCTAACTGTTAAGTAAGGTTGCCTAATTACTTCAAATGTTTTTAAGGAATTCTTGTGAATTGTTCAATAAAAATTGTCAATAACACAGAATAATTATTTATCTAACATTTGTTTCAAACATCAAATTTATTGTTTTTTATTTTTATTTGAAATTATATAAGTACATTGAAAGTTACCTTTATATATTTTTTAAACAAATAAATACTTTTCGTTAATAACTTTCCCTCTTAATACGGAAATGGAGGGATAGAGAAGAGAGTGCAGTGTAACATGCGAGAGTTCTCGCACGGATACGCAAGGTACTCTTATTCCGTGAAACATGTTTGATGCATCCACGGGGCTTACTAAATCAATATGTCCCCGATGCCCCCGCGCCCGGCCATAGAGAGTCGAGCGGTGAGGCCAAGACATTTCGAAGCAGCCTTTTCGGCGAAGGCCATAAATGAAACATGGTGGATCCTCCGTATAAAAAGCAATACGAGGCCTTTGAGGAAGATGTACGAGAGCAAGCGAGTAAGGTTTCTTAAATTTGCGACCCTTCGTTGTATTCCTTCTGTGTCCTTAGCAGAGAATTAAGTTCAAAATATCGTCTATTCATAGATGGCACTATGTTTATAGAAAATTTATTTATGTTTATTCTCAAAGAATTTTCAAGTCATTTTTACGGAAAAAAACCAATGTCACTTGAATTTTATCCAATGTCACTTGAACAAAACATAATCAACCAGACAGGTTGCTTTTTGTGTAAATTAATGCCCCATGTTAAACTTTACCATACAATAACCATACTATTTGACTGTATCTGTCCTGAATTACTTCAAAACAATTTGATAATTTGTGCCAAGCTTATTTAAACGTTTATGCGACTGTCACCAATCCACTGGTGACTCATTCATTCTTGCAAATCACACCTTCATAACAACGCAAAAACATCACAACTATACGAACAAAGTGCAAATCCACAAACGTAAAAAAACATAATACGCCATGTGATATTCGACTTGGATAAATTAACGCTACGTTTGACAGCAAGATTTATCTCGAAACCGTTTGATCTCGAAACCTTTCACATTCCAAATAGTATATACACAACGTTTCTATTTCATCAGATTTTTGCAAAGCAACATTGTAACGCCACAATCATATTCGAGTTCTCTTTCTAACAAAAATATATGAGGAAAATACTACCATGTAAATTCAAGTTTTAAACTAATTGGAAATTTCTTGTTCAATTTTAATGGATACTCTTTCGTAACTAACGTTTTTGCATCTGAGCAGTAATATATATTTAAAAATTTGTGACAAACAATAATCGGAAGGATGGTTTACATATTAGTAGAAGAAACCAAGCATGTTGTTGTAAATTTGATTATTATTATTATTATTATTATTATTATTATTATTATTATTATTATTATTATTCGCTTAGTTAACTAAATACGCTCATTAATTCCATGAAAAATCGTTGATTATCTCTATGTTAATAGCACGCGTGCAAATAAAATTCCACCGTGCAAATAAAAATTCACACCTACCAATCAAATTTCATAAAAGCAGTGAAATCGTGTTATTAAGGAACTAGAACATAGTGGTAGCAATAGTACATAATTAAATAATGATGTAATGATGGGTATTAATACACGAGTATCGTAAACTTCACACGAGTATATTAATACCATTACATCGAGTTTCATACGGTACTTTTTCTACAACTTCTGCTAACTTTTATAAGTTAAACTTTTACATACAATCGTTTCGTAGCATTTGGCACGCAGGATTCAGCCAAGGCCACCTAGCGGACAGCTCGCTACCCTTGCCTCAGATGGCTTTGGTGTTCCAGTCAGCAAGCGAGAGAGTTCAAAAGTGGCAGTAATAATTTCGACTCACCATTTTCGCTTTCTCTTATTTCTGGAGGTGATAACTCCACTTCTGATTCACTAGACATTTTAAACTAAAGAATCTGCCGGCTTTTAAAGGTAACCACACGGCAGCAACATGTAACACAAAATCACTTGCGTTCAGATCTTAACGTCAGTCAAATGTTCCCTCCAATAACTATCACTGCACTCGTCAGATAGGTTCAAAGTGATATTACGGTCCAATTTATTTTAAATAATATTCCACGTAAAAATGATTAATAATAAAAGAAATTAAAACAGACAAGCATAATACAATATTAAATGCAATTTCAAAGTACACAATCGAACGAAACATTTACTAGAAAGATTCTCAATGATTAAGTGTAAATACTTAGTTTGTAAACTTCTCTGAGATTGGTCAAGAACCTGTATTATAATGAAATCTGTATCGTAATGAGTATCATTATGCAACGGGTTGCAGCCATCAAATGACGGAATTATACAATGAGAGTAGAAAAAGGTATTTGCAGTCGGTCATGAAAAACCAAAAATCTACATCACATATTACGTACCTACAACATCTACATACAAACGACGAATGATTAAAACTAAATTGGGGAAGTAAACGTTTAGCTAGCTGACTTATGGAACAACATAAAATATTTAACGTGAATATATTAAATGTTTTACACGTAAAACATGTAAAACATTTGGTCTTAGGATTACGAATGAAAAAAATGTAAAGTCAGTTGTGTTTACCAGTTCTAAAATATATGCTATATCAAAATTATGTCAGAAGTGACTAGTTAGACTAGACTACTAGACCCAATATTTATACATGTTGTATTCTCTATCATACTTGTCTTTATATTTCGTAGGAAGTAATGTTTGCAAGACTTTGTTAGCTTCTAATATTTTATCTGCATATATTGAGTTCCTTCCATTTGCAAATACTTCGTGGAAGCAAAAACAATGCTAGGCCCACTAAAGTTTATATTTTTCAGAATCAATACGTCGTGAAATGCATGCCGCGGGTGGAAAAGATGTGCTGCAATTTTTTAAAATTTGAATTATTCGTAAATGAAAACGAAAAAATATTGAACGTAACATGTGTGTAAATGGATATAATTGCACTCATGGTATACAAGAAAACGAGCGACGTACGTCGCTCGTTTTCTTGAACATACCATTCATGCAATTATACACCTCTTTATACACTCGTTTTCGTTAATTACTCTCATTAAATTACTTTTCGTTAATTACTCTAATTAAATTATTTTATTAATAATAAATTTGATTATTATAATAATAAATTGTTTCTTAAATTATCTGAAATATCCTGCGTTGCCCGGGTACTTATCACAATAATTTCTTAGATAGGTAGATAAATTCCCTGTACTGACGCCCTGTGGAACAACCTACTTTTCTCTATTCCCTTTATCCCCTCCCCGTACTGCCCCATTCCGCTTTACTTTTCTCTATCTTGCTCCCGCCTGGAAATACATGGATCTAACTCTCTTTTCCGCTGAACAAGTTTTACATTTCTTCTTTCTGGGAGTTCCCGCCTCCAAACTTCTCTCACTTTATAACTAAAAATAATAACCAAATCTAGTGTGACGATCCATACGGATTCGTCAAAAAGAATTATTTTGATATATTAAAGATTAATCCCGAAGGTGACATTACTGTACAGACAAATTAAGAACAGAGAAAACCAGGACGTTTTAGTTAACTTGAGTTGGATCTAACAAAATATGTTTAATAAGAAATATGACAGCCGTAAATAAATAAAGAGGAGCGTGCAAATTATATAAATATTGATGTAGATGTTGAGTTTTGTCAATTAATCGAAAGGAACAAGATAACATGAAGGAAAGTTGAAGGGACAGAGTTGGATGGTTCATGATATGCAAATGGATGAACGAGAATAAATAAAATAGATTTTAACTGAAACATCATCAAAATATTTTGGTTAATAGTGGGAATAAGTGACCTGATATTACTTACGATATTGTAATGAACCGTCCTCCTCATATCTATAAAACAACTATAATCGCCCCTCGTTAGGCGCACCAAAATATGTAATGAACCACTACCTGCTCTAGATCAACTATAATCTTTATAATCGCCCGGCGTTATAACGCCAAAATAATAACCAAAACCCTCTCTTATCAATTGCCCTGGTTATACTCAGCTTCCACCTCTAAGGTTGCCCGTCGACTAGCTGCCCCCCCCCCAGAACTTCCGATATTTTCTTACTTACACATAAAATCTGGGTGTGAGGTTGTGGCTGACCTGTACAGGATCTAACAACTATTCGGGCACGTGGGCGTAGGTCATTAACTAGCTACATGTAACAATTAAACTACGTTCGTTTAATTTAATGTCGAACCAAGTGATGTTCGCCATTTATTTTCTGTAATTCCTATGCTAGTCGTTATTTGAGTTGAAATATATATATATATATATATATATATATATATATATATATATATATATATATATATATATATATATATATATATATACACAAACTGGGGTCGTTGCTCTCCCATGACTCACATAATACACTTAACGACAAACAAAATAAACACATAAACACATGAACGATATAATACCCTTAAATTACATGACACAAAATCCAAAATATTTCCATTCATACTGACAATTATAAATAAACTCATTCACACCCGAATGCGCATTCTGCCTGCATATCTATTGAATCTATTTTACGTTAAGACAGAACTTGATCTTGTACAGAAGCTAATTTTAATCTTTCTTCTCCTTCAAAATGTGAATTTCATAACAAAAAAAACAAAGTTTCATAACTTCCCTTTTGCCGAAAACGCTGTAATCCGCAGCAAACCATTGTTGCGCGCCGTCCTCGATGTATATTACGCAGCATCCTCCAAATCCATCCTCCCGCAGCATTTCTCCATCCCCACACATTACCAAAATTTTCTTGAACTCGCTAATATCTTCTTAGCATGTCCTTTCATTCCCCTATCATCCTATTTCCATTACGCAACTAATAACGCGATTATCTGTCTATCGCGTGCTACATTTCCTCCAAAATGTCCTATTGTTGAATATACTGCGACACATAAAATATTTCCGCGTTACGCATTGTTATTACGAACATCATTGCGTAAACTCACTATAT
This sequence comes from Teleogryllus occipitalis, assembly GCA_011170035.1. Lineage (NCBI taxonomy): Eukaryota > Metazoa > Arthropoda > Insecta > Orthoptera > Gryllidae > Teleogryllus > Teleogryllus occipitalis. The sequence goes on from BLKR01007863.1 coordinate 28,019, forward strand.
CCATTTATGTTCACCGTGTTTCTCGCACAATTGCATACTAAAATTTTTATCTTTTTTCGGAGCGTTCTTCCCCACGTCTGACTTCGAGCTTGCTACGCATCATCTTCTTGTCATTGTTGCGTTGTGTCTTCAACTTTTTTTTCTGGAACATTTACCGATCGCTTACGTGTCTTTACCAAAAATATCATACCATTTTACTTAATTCTGTCCTTTCCAGGCTATTTCTCTTTATTACTACTTTTAATTATCAATTTATATCTTATTACTATTTCTTATACGATCTCCTCATGTTTATTAACGCCAACATTGCTTTATTTCCGTCGCTCGCGACGCATCATTGTTCTCTCGTAAAATTTCCAAATATACAATTTCAATTGGCATCTCTACTGCAGCTCCTCGATATTTTTCAGAGTTGCGAGTAATGTCATAATTTTCCGCGTGATTTTCTTTGTTAATCCCGAAAGTTTCATTTCAATCGCTTTACGCGTTCTCTTAATTTTTAGGAAAAACCGCTTCTTTACATTACCTTTCTTATGATAACAATGGCTGTAAAAATCTCTAGTTATATCGTCTAAAGTGTACTTTCAAAATCACTCATATCTTTTAAACCCCTGATGCGATTCGCTTCGGATAACTTTTGAAATGTTCCTCTAAATGAATGCTATTGATTCGTACTGTCCAAATCGGGATTTTGTCGCGTCTTCTTTAATTTATAAAAAAAATTATTAGTGCGCGACACCGCTTTCTTCTGTTTTTCCATCTCCTACTCATGCCATTCCTTGTTATGTTTGTTCTTTGCATCTAAATTGTTCGTGGGGATCTTAGATTGTTACAATATATATATATATATATATATATATATATATATATATATATATATATATATATACACGATATGCCACTATATAGTACATTTAAAAGTAATTACCATAACAACACGTGCGTACGGTATGAATACGTATTAGATTTGTTATTTTAAAAAGGGTATAGAATATTTTCATATGTTCTTTCTTTGTTAATGCTATTGTTAGGAGCTATTTAGTTGAGGTTGATATGAATTACATATTAAGGTAACAACTATGTGCATAAGAAAATAAATAGAACTACACTGATTCTTCCGGTTGCAATATTAAAATTTTAAGCTTTGTTTTGTTTTGATTATTAGATATAAAACGATTGCTACAACCAGCAATAATCACACGTATCCGATTTCCTAAATATTGATAAATACATTCTGATTCTATATAAGAAGGCTTCGCGAATTCACTCCATATATAAATTATTATTATTATTAAATAAAGACAGAGGTGTGATTGGTAAATAAAAAAAATAGAATAAAAAATATAAAGTAGAAAAATTATTATTAGTTATTAGTGTGACGATCCATACGGATGTGGCAATTAATTTTATTTTTAATAATCCCCCAAAAACAAACCTGTTTTCGACAAACAAGTAAAGGAACAGGAAAAAGTTATATTTATTTGTATTGTGCCGAATCCGAAGAACTGTGTGAAACAATAGACAGACCGGGATAAAATAATGTAGAGTGTTTATATAAGCAATAAACATTTTTGGAACGAACGGAAACGGAAGGAATAATATTGTTGAAAAATAGTTGAACACAACAAGGTGCAAATGCATGATGTTAAATGATAGCTGTGAAATAAATAAACAGGGATTTAAAAAATTAATAAAATGCAACGGAAAAAAGTCCGAATTAAATATGGAGAGGAGTAGAATTGAATATCGTCGAAGTAAACAAGAAATAAAATAATATTTATTATAATTGACAAACTGAAAACAACGGCAGTTGTTTTTTAGACTTGGTGGGAGCTACAGTAATACGTCTCAGAGATGCTAGACTTGGTACAGTTCACATGTTCGGCAGATGCTGGAAGCCATATGAGTATTTTGTCAATCGCCAATGTTGTTAATTTGTATGGTGTCGAAAGCGAAA
>BLKR01007864.1:0-14163 GCA_011170035.1 Teleogryllus occipitalis
GGTTTGTTAGTTTTCGTTTTATAGGAATGGGAAGGGCTGTGCACGGCAATTTCGTGTTTCTCTTTCTCTCCTCTTTATGCAATATGATGCTCTCTTCGAGTTCGCTACTACGGCGTTCAGTGCAGTGAATGAAAGAATGCACACATGTGATGTTTATGAACCTCTCTTATTGTTACAACATTTTCTCGGTTTTCTCTTCGAGTTCTATTAGGCAGATTGTTACAGTGATTAATTGTTGATTGTACAGTGATACGTAATTTGACCTTGTAAAGTATTGCGTAATAGGTGTGAAAGGAAATCGTTGCAAGTGATGGTTCGAAAGCTTTCCTGTGATCGCCTTTCGCACGTCATTTTACTAGTTGAGGGTACCGAATTGTAGTTTCATTATATTTTTTTGTGCTCGCGTATGGGAGTTGATGACAGAAGGCTTTCTTCGAGAATATTTTATTCGGGTTCAGTTCGTCTGAGCTGTGAAAGCGTGTGATGGCATGATACTGTAAAGTATTGATTGTTCATGGAGTGTAAAGAATTTTAATAATTTGTGCGAAAGAAGAGAGTGCAGTTTTATTCGAGTTCAGTTATGCAATGAGAAGTGTGTGCTTTGCAATGAATGTATGTATCGCCGCCAGGGCAGCTTTCGCCTCTATGAATAACTGTTAATTTCGTGCGTTATAGTTTATGTGGGCAGGGGTTAGACCGAGACGTTGTTCCAGGAATGTGTTATGTTGTAGATTATTTAATCGGCCTCTCTCTCTCTCTGTTTCCGAGAAGTGGGGGAAAAGGGCGCGCGATGTAATTCAAAAATGTTTGAACTCGGTCAGGGCAGTGTTTCACTGAAGAAATAAAAGAAGGTGAAAATCAGAATGTGCAACCTCTCGGCAAAAAGTATGGTATATGTATTAACAAAAGGTCGAGTGCTGCATGTCTTTTCCTTTCGGGCGATTCTATTTACTAACAAAAGTAGTGTTAATTGCGTCTCAAAGCAGGAAGTGCACCGTTGCAGTGAAAATGCTCGTTTCAATTCCACAACCGTTCGCCTCGCAAAATCATAGCGGTAATGTTTGCACTACTTGGCAGTCGACATGTATTCGTTTCGTGTGTGGCACGTAGGATATGAGTTCTTCTTATTATGTGAAAAGTTGTACTCGTTGCCCCGCAGTTACATGTATTCATGTTTTGGGTAAATGTGTACTCGATTAGTGGAGTCATTCTGCTGTGGACGTGCAATGTTCATTATAAAAGGGTGTGCGAGGGAGAAGATTCGGAAACACAGTGAAATGCAGGCAGGGTTCTGTGATTGTAATTGTGTGTGTATTATGAGTCGAGGTAGAGCATAGTGAGTGTGCCATGGCTTGCTTTAGAGAATAATTGTTCTTTTCGTGATCTGGTGTGTGATGATTTGTTGCTGTTCTCCTCGTGAGTTTGGTAACGTGAGGATTCGGATAAGGAAGCTCAACAGTCGTTATAGTTGTTGGTATCTATTTACCCAAAAATGTTTCGACTGCTGTGTTGTGATGGAGTATAGATAAGAAATGTTTAAAGTGTGGGAGAAGGCAAAGTGAGGTACACGCAGTGTAATGCAGGCAGGAAAGAGATTCTGTGATGCAAGTGTTTTTGATTGTTAACAGTGTTATTTAATGCGAGTTGAGTAGGGAAGAGCTCTGAAAGACTGTGATGGTTTGCTACACTGAGGAATTGCAGCTGTCGAGTTCTAGTGTTTCTTGTGAAGTGATGTTTTGTTGTGTTAAGTGCTGTTAGGTTGTGGCTTTTTTTCTTTGGTGTCTGTTTGTCAGGGAAGAGGATGTTTCGGGTGGATCCGATCAGGTGACAACAGCTGTGTTTCCCCCCCCCCATGTATTTAATTATTTTTTTATTCTTTAAAGTGTCGTGTGAAGTGTTGTGATTGTGACATGAGAGAAATTCACTCGGAATTGTTTTTACATTTTTATTATTGAAGTGTGTGCGAGGGAAAAAGATCTGAAAACACAGTGAAATGCAGGCAGTTTGTGTATTATGAGTCGATGCAGAGCATAGTGAGTGAGCCATGGCTTGCTTTAGAGAATACTTGTTCTTTTCGTGATCTTGTGTGTGTTGTAATGTGATGATTTGTTGTGAGAAGTGAAGAGTTCCCATCGCAGGTTTTCGTGAGTTTGGTTACGTGAGAATTCGGATAAGGAGTGGATAGCTCGTTTCAGTTGTTGTTATCTATTTATTCTAAAACGTCTCGTGTGCTGTGTTGTGATGGGGTTTTTAGATTGAAAGTGTGGGAGAAGGCGAAGTGTGCAATGCAGGCAGGAAAGAGATTCTGTGATGCAGGTGTTTGATTTATTTGATTCGAGTCGAGTTGTGAAGAGCTCTGAAAGTGTGTGATGGTTTGGTACACTGAGTAATTGTAGCTTTCGAGTTCTAGTGTTTCTTCTCAAGTGATGCTTTGTTGTGTTTGGATTTTATTATACATTTTTTGGCTTACATTCATACATGGCTCACCACTGAGAATGAAAGTTCCTTTCGTGTTCTAGTTCTTCTTGTGAAGTGATGTATTGTTTTATTGAAGTGCTGTGAGGTAAAGGCTTTTCATCTATGGGTTCGATGCGGTAGGTGAAAATAGCAGTGTGTGAGTGTCATTATTTCATTTATTCTCAAAAGTTTCGTGTGCAGTGTTGTGTTTTTGACGTGAAGGAAAAGCACTCGGAATTATATGTATTTAAAGAATGTTTGAAGTTTGTGCGAAGGAAAAGGTGGGAAAACACAGTGTAATGCAGACAGGAAAGTGATACTGTAATGTAGCTGTGTGTTTTGAATCGTGGTTTTCAAGTCAAATTCAGTTAGGCAGAGCTGTGAAAGTGTGCCGTGGCTCTCTTTAGTGAACAAGAGTGTAATCTAGTGTGCCTTGTAAAGTGATGTTTTGTTGTGTGAATTGTTGTTAACTAGAGCATGTTCAACTTAGGTTTTGGTATGTTAGGTTTTCGGATAATGAAGATCAACCGAGGGTTTTAATTTCTATTTGTTTTCCAAAAAATGTCGTGTGCAGTGTTGTGATTGTGACAAGAAGAAATTGAATGTTATATCAAGAATGATTTTTTTTAAATGTGTGTGCGAAAGTAAAAAGAGTTGTAAACACAGTGTAATGGGCAGTCTGTGCAGTGATTGAAAGAAGGCAAACGTGGTATTTTCACACATGTCATTACTGGCTGAGAGTACCGTTTTCTGGTTTCGTTTTATTCTACGCTCTCTTTTTTGAGACAATTTCATTCTTGCATAGTGTGAAGTGAGTGGGGCAGTGGACGTGTGTTCTTCACAGTTCTTTATACAAGAAATTCTTTCCCCTGTGTTCAAAGTCAACTACGAAGAGCACTGTAGGTGTGTGATAGCTTGCCTCCGTGAAATGCCGTTTCTTTCGTGTTTTCGTGTGCCTTGTCATGGTATGCTTTGCTGTGCATTAAGGTTAGGTTAGCTTAGCTTAGCTTATGTTAGGTTAGGTTACATGAGCTGGGGTTGGCAGATTCTTTTTACTCTCTCTCTCTGTCTCTCTCTCTCTCTCTCTCTCTCTCTCCCTCCCACTAGTGTGACAGTTATACTGAAAGGGGAATTGTTCAGGTGTTTGTATTTACTAAATGAATGAGGAGGATTTTTGTGTATCACTGTCAATGTTACATGTTCTTGTTGCAGCAGAACTGTAGCCGCAGGTGAGTAAGTGAGCAGTGACGAGTCGGTGAAATCAAGAATATGCAGTTTAGTCACAGATGACAAAAAAAATAAAAAATAAAATAAATAAATAAAGATTGAAAGAAACCTTCAACTGATCCTTTTCCCCTTACATCAAAACCAAGTGGTTTCTCTCATATTTTCGCAGTCGCCGCCGTCTCCGAGTCGCCTGCCAGAGCGCTGAAACCAGGTACAATGTAATGCATGCCATCCATATGTAAGAAAGTGAAGATGTGAAAAATGGTGCTAATTGCAAGTGAAGTATTTTTACGCCTCATTTGTAGGTTAGGGCATTCTTGGCGAGATAGTCGTCATGCGTATAGTGCAATAGGTTATGAAAATCAGTGTGATATTTCGACTGGTTGTAGGTTATTCATGTGATTACTTACAAGAATCCTAGGCTATGGAGTTAACGTATGAAAGGACAGATCTTTTAAACGAATTGCAATGAAAACAGCTTTCTAATGAATTCTTATTGCGGCAGTTTGTGGGTTAGGGCATTACGGGCAATACACTCGTAAAAGGCGAGATTCTCATTTTCTGAGAGATATTCAGACTGATTGCAGGTTGGCAAATCTTAATTTTTCACACGAAGTCGAGACCGTTGTCTACAAAGCTGTGAAACGTTTCTTCTTTGAGAGGCTAGGCCACGCAAATTCAGCTTATTGCCCGTCACGAAATGACTGACGTTACGTGAACCTGAATGCCACGTACAACTCTCGCATATTCACGCAGTGAGAAGATAGATGAGAATCCGAGTCTTTAAATTCTTGCAATTCACTTAACTTCGAATAGACGTCCTGATTTTGTAAATTTCATTTTTTTCTCGCGAATCGGTATTGCTAGGGGGGGGGGAATCGCTCACGGGCCCACTACTCGGTGACTAGGAGGATTTCTTCTTCGTCTGTCCTCTCTCATCATCTTCTTCTTCTCCTTCATCATCATCATCATCATCATTCGCTTTTTTTTTTTTTTTTTTTAAGTCCGTCCCGCCGCGTTTGAAAAATATCGAACTCGCAAAACACCATTGGACAATTCCGACACCATGCAACCCAAAACAGCGTCGCGGTTCTTCACGACCGCTCTCCTCCTCCCAGTCAGCGGATATATCGAAACTCGGTTTTTGCTCCGAAAATCGTGCACTTCGTTTTGCTTCTCTACTGCGCAAGCGTCTCTTCTTTAGCGAACGTAGTATTTTCCTATCTTTACTCTTTGCAGAAACGACACTGGTGCCAACACGAGATAGTATCATTGCACTTCTCTCTGGCGGGTATAATCACCTTCACCTCGTTATTAACAAAAACAACGTCTCTCCGTTCTTGCAAAGCTAGTTTCCACAAAAGACCTCGAATGAAACAGAATAAGAAAATGCAAGATTTCGAAAGAAGCACTTGCAAGATTTACGCATATTGTTCATTAATTATTCACCGTTGCGAAGGGAAGGATTTTGTTCATAAAGAAGAAAATAAATCCTTACACTATTACTCTTGTTTGATTATTCAGGTTATTATTTTTTATTACAAGAGCAATATTCATTCACAATGATACGAAAGAGCTTGCCCATCGTTGAAAGTATCCCGGGGGAGAGCCGTCTCGCGCTGGCCGCGCGCACACGTGAGCGATAACGCCCGCCCACCACCCACCGATGAGCGAGGGCTTGTGCAATCTCAGGAGGACGCGACGCGTTTCTGCGCCGAGGCGAATGAGCTCTCTCTCTCTCTCTCTCTCTCTCTCTCTCTCTCTCTCTCTCTCTCTCTCTCTCTCTCTCTCTCTCTCTCTCTCTCTCTCTCTCTCTCTCTCTCTCTCTCTCTCTCATTTATTCAGTTTAGGAAATGATATATTCTCCACTGATTGTTGTCGAGAAACTCTATTATTCTATATTTCTTTAGTATTTCTTTCATTGTAAGTCAACTTCTTTGTACCTTCTTTCTTCGTCTACCTTTCTTTCGGTAAACTAAGATTTCAATTTTATTTATTTTACTGCCAAACGAAGCGTTGGAGCGAATCGCTCTTCGTTACATTTTCAAAACTACGCTTCTTTGCGCGACGAACGGTCTAGTCAAAGATAAATTTGCTTGAAAAAATACGGAGAATTTATAATTGTGGCGAGGGAAGAAACGGTTTTGGTTCACGATTCGGGTGACCGACAACGCACTAGATACGGCGTAGTCAATCCCGAGCCGACATCTCTATACGTTGTCGAGTAATTAGTTTATAAACAAACTCGGAGAGAATTTCAATAGCGCCCTAACGAGACGTCCGACGTCCATCACTTAAATGAAATCTTCGACGCAAACTCGCTTTTTCTATCGAATGGCGGCAATTCGGTTCGTCTACCTGCTTAGGTTACGGAGAAAATCGCTTATAATCAAATAATCTTGTGAAATTCCTAACGCCGAAATGAAGCGTCGGAACGTCAATTCGAAACAGGCCATTTCTAAAATACGAAAGACGATGTTTCGTGCGGAATGTGCTTCAAAACGGTGCAAGTTCTCGGTTCCACCCCAGCGACACCTCCTTTTTTCCCTTTTGTTCAACAATTTCGGCGTCTACGTTGTCGGATATTACAAAACTTTACTAGTCTTCTGCCGCAAACCGCTTTACAATACGACAAACTGATCTCGAGATATAATTAATTGAACACGGCCATACATTAGCGCATTGGCGAAGGCACGCCCGGAAGCACCGTCACCGTTCTCTGAGACCACGCAACCCCCCAGCTGGGCCGGCCGGCCGGCCCGCCCGCCCGCCCGCCCGCCCGCCCGCCCGCCCCCTCACCACCCGGCCCCCCCCCGCCCCCTCCCCCCCGGCCGGCCGGCCGGCCCGCCCGCCCGCCCGCCCGCCCGCCCGCTCGCCCGCCCGGCGCCCCCCCCGCTCAACCGCTCGCTCGCTCGCTCGCAGAGCGACGTTCCGTAAGAAACCACACGAATAACATTACGCGATAGAAATACTTTTCGGTTCTTTCGGTAAGGAAACTGTTTAGAATAGAGAATGAAAAGATGTCGTCGTTCCCTCCCTTAGTCTCTCTCCCTCTCTCTCTCTCTCTCTCTCTCTCTCTCTTTCTCTCTCTTGTTCCTTCCATTCTTACTTTCTCTCTCTTACTCTCTCTCTTTCTCACTCATTCCATCCTCCTTACTTCTTTCGGATCATCAGGGATCCCGAATCCGCCACTACCAACGCCCATTGTTGCACTACAGAAAATTGTTGACGTTTATTGTAGACGTGTTTCCAGAGAAACAGAGTGAGAGAGAGAGAGAGAGAGAGAGAGAGAGAGAGAGAGAGAGAGAGAGAGACGCCGTCGCAGGCGAACCTCGCTTGACGCCCCCCCCCCCTCCGCGCACACACACACATCACAGCTGAGATCGCCGGCGGCGCCCTCGGGTTCTGCGATGTTGCCTTTTGGCGCACGGTGTTGCAGCTCGACGGTAGCATTTCGGAGCAGGCAATGCTACTAATACATATTTCACGACTGTCGTAATCTACGCATTTTCTATGATCATCTTGGTTTCTCCCCTTATTTCTACCTGTATTCCTTCCTTTAGTTCTCTCTTTTCTTATTCATTCAATCTTCGATGCTTTCCGCGCTTAACAACGATTAGAATTCAGACTGAAAAGAAGTAGTCAGTTTTTAATGGTAGTAAGGGTAAACGAAGCGTCGTAGCAAATCGCTGCTCATTACCTTTTCCATTCTACGCCTTGTTGCGCGTCGAACGGTGTTGTCGTACTGCATTAACATTTATAGAAATGCGGCTAATCGTTTGTAAACGTCTATCAAAAATTGAAATTCTTTTGCACGACACCGCATTTCCATCGACCAAGAAAAGGCGTCGCTGTTCTCTCTCTCTCTCTCTCTCTCTCTCTCTCTCTCTCTCTCTCTCTCTCTCATCAATCTACCCTTCTGTCTTCCTTTATTGCTTTCTTTCGTTTATTCTTTCTTTCTTACTTTCGATTTTTCAGAGATCGCCAATCCATAGGTAACTTTCGTGCGTTGTAGCGTGGGAGAACATTGTCGAGGCCGTTGCGCCGCAATCTCAAATTCGACGCGCAGTTCCGCGAATCACGCCCGGATAAGCTGTCAACGATCAGATATCCCACGCACGCCGCCGGTCAGTGCGTGCAGCTGCGCGCCTTTGCGAGGCGGTGCAAGCGCCCAGCCAAGGCCAAGGGCACTAGCGAAGGAGATTATCTTTCTCTGCGGGGGCTACGAGTCGAGCAGATTCTGGGATTTCGTAGGGACAGAGTATTCTCCTAAGCAGTTTCATTACCTGCATCTTCGTCCGTTGTCAGAACGGCGGATTCCACCTCCGCAGCGAATATTACGACTTCTTCGCTCTTTCTGTTTTGTACAGATCTGTTATTGACCTTTTCTTGTCCCTCGCCTTCCCATCATCGTTTTTCAGCTTACACATACTCGTAGGAAACGAGCCGCTAATTTTTAGATATCTATTAACCCAACGTTCGCTTTGTCGGTCCGAAGCACTTACAACGACGTCGAGAATGTTCGATCTTCCGAGCGTGCCCGCACGCAGTGGAATGACACCGGAGGGCAAAAGAAAGCCTGGGATCGAAAGTCGAGACGCCATGTCGGCATTCGTCTGGAAAAACCCAAAATGATGCAACTTTAGCACTATCGGACCGGAGAACTTGGCCCGACGTCGTGAGAGTTGGCTCTTTCGAGCACACTTGGGCGCCGGGGAAAGACCCGGAGTGGGAAAGAAGGACCGAGATCTTTAGACAAGAGGTTATTCTGCTCGATTACCAAAGAGCGACGCCATATCCGCATTCGTCTGGAAACTATTCGCCACAAAAAGAGGCAACTTTCGTATAGTCGGCCCTGAGCTGTAAGGCAGATGGCGTGAAAGGTCTCTTTTTCGAGGGACCCCGCTCGCCTGGAAAAAAACCGAAAGGCGAATATAAGACATGGTTCGAAAGCCAGACAAATCTGCTGCTCGTATTCGGAACGACGATTTTCTATCGGCATTCGTCTGGAAACTATTCAACACCGAAAGTGCCAACTTTCGCACTGACGGCTCGCAGCGCCTTCTCCGACGACGTAACAATTCGTTTTTTCGAGCTAGCCTGCTCGCCGAAAAAGGCCCGGAGGGGGAAAGCAAGGCCAGCCGTCTTACGATTGGAGGTTACTCTGCTCGAATACGAAAGAGCGACGCCATATCCGCATTCGTCTGGAAACTATTCGCGACACAAAGAGACAACTTTCGTATAGTCGGCCCTGAGCTGTAGGGCGGATGGCGTGAAAGTTCTCTTTTTCGAGGTGGCCTGCACGCCTGGAAACTAACCGGAAGGCAAAAATAAAGCTGTGGTTCGAATGCCAGACGAATCTGCTGCTCGCATTCGGAAAGGCGATTGCCTATCAACATCCGTCTGGAAACAATTCTACACCGAACATGGCAACTTTCGCACTGCCGGCACGCAGCTCCTGGTCCGACGTCGTATAAATGCGTTCTTTGGAGCATGCGTGCTCGCCGAAAAAGTCCCCGAAGGAGAATACAAGGCCAGCCGTTTTAAGACCGGAGGTTACCCTGCTCGAATACGAAAGAGCGACGCCATTTCCTCATTCGTCTGGAAAATATTCGCCACGCAAAGAGGCAACTTTCATATGGTCGGCTCTGCGCTTTAGGGCGGATGGCGTGAAAGTTCTCTTTTTCGATGTAGCCCGCACGCCTGGAAAGAAACCGAAAGGCAAATATAAGGCCATGGGTCGAAAGACGGACAAATCCGCTGCTCGCATTCGGAACGGCGATGTTCTATCGGCATTCGTCTGGAATCTATTCAACGCCGAAAGTGGCAACTTTCGCACTGCCGGCCCGCAGCACCTGGTCCGACGACGTAAAAATTCGTTCTTTCGAGTATGCGTGCTCGCCGAAAAAAGCCCGGAGGGAGAAAACTAGGCCAGTCGTCTTAAGAATGGAGGTTACCCCGCTCGAATACCAAAGAGCGACGCCATATCCGCATTCGTCTGGAAACTATTCCCAACACAAAGAGGCAACTTTCGTATGGTCGGCTCTGCGCTTTAGGGCGGATGGCGTGAAAGTTCTCTTTTTCGAGGAAGCCCGCACGCCTGGAAAGAAACCGAAAGGCAAATTAAAGGCCATGGGTCAAAAGACGGACTAATTCGCTGCTCGCATTCGGAACGGCGATGTTCTATCGGCATTCGTCTGGAATCTATTCAACGCCGAAAGTGGCAACTTTCGCACTGCCGGCCCGCAGCACGTGGTCCGACGACGTAAAAATTCGTTCTTTCGAACATGCGTGCTCGCCGAAAAAGGCCCGGAGGGAGAAAACTAGGCCAGCCGTCTTAAGATAGGAGGTTACCCTGCTCGAATACCAAAGAGCGACGCCATATCCGCATTCGTCTGGAAACTATTCGCCACACAAAGAGGCAACTTTCGTATGGTCGGCTCTGCGCTTTAGGGCGTGAGAGTTCTCTTTTCCGAGGTAGCCTGCACGCCTAGAAAGAAACCGAAAGGCGAATATAAGGCAATGGTTCGAAAGCCAGGCAAATCTGCTGCTCGCATTAGGAACGGCGATTATCTATCGACATTCACCTGGAAATGTTTCAAAACCGAAAGTAGCAACTTTCGCACTGCCGGCTCGCATCACCTGGTCCGACGTCGTAATAATTCGTTCTTTCGAACATGCGTGCTCGCCGAAAAAGGCCCGGAGGGAGAAAACTAGGCCAGCCGTCTTAAGATTGGAGGTTACCCTGCTCGAATACCAAAGAGCGACGCCATATCCGCATTCGTCTGGAAACTATTCGCCACACAAAGAGGCAACTTTCGTATGGTCGGCTCTGCGCTTTAGGGCGTGAGAGTTCTCTTTTCCGAGGTAGCCTGCACGCCTAGAAAGAAACCGAAAGGCGGAATATAAGGCAATGGTTCGAAAGCCAGGCAAATCTGCTGCTCGCATTAGGAACGGCGATTATCTATCGACATTCACCTGGAAATTTTTCAAAACCGAAAGTAGCAACTTTCGCACTGCCGGCTCGCATCACCTGGTCCGCCGTCGTAATAATTCGTTCTTTCGAGCTAGCCTGCTCGCCAAAAATGTCCCGGAGGGAGAAAACAAGGCCAGCGATCTTATGACGGGACGTTATTCTGCTCGATTAGGAAAGAGCGTCGCCATATCGGCATTCGTCTGGAAACCATTCGCAACAGAAAGAGGCAACTTTCGTATAGTCGGCCCTGCGCTTTAGGGCGTGAAAGTTCTCGTTTTCGAGGTAGCCTGCACGCCTGGCAAGAAACCGAGGGGCGAATATAAGGCTATGGTTCGAAAGCCAGGCAAATCTGCTGCTCGCATTCGGAACGGCGATTATCTATCTACATTCATTTGGAAACTATTCAACACCGAAAGTAGCAACTTTCGCACTGCCGGTTCGCAGCACGTGGTCCGACGTCGTAAAAAAACCTAAGAAACCACACGAATAAGATTGCGCAACGGAAATATTTTTCCGATCCTTCGGTAACGAAAATCATTAGAATAGACAAAGAAAAGACGTCGTCGTTCCCTCTCTCTCTCTCTCTCTCTCTCTCTCTCTCTCTCTCTCTCTCTCTCTCTCTCTCTCTCTCTCATTCCATCCTCTGTATTTCTTTCGGATCTTCAGGGATCCCGAATCCTCAACTACCAACGACCATTGTTGCGCTACAGAAAATTGTTGTCATATTTATTGTTGACGTGTTTCCAGTGAGACGCCGTCGGAGTTGACGCCTTGTAGCCGACCCGCACTCGTCACAGCTGCGATAGCCGGCGGCCCCCCTCCAATCTGCGACGTTGCTGTTTGGCGCACAGTGTTGCCGCTCGACGGTGTCATTTCGAAACAGGCAATGCTACTAAACCATGTTTGACGACTGTCATAATTCATGCTTTTTCTATGATCATCTTTGTTTCTCCCCTTATTTCTACCTGTATTCCTTCCTTTGGTTCTCTCTTTTCTTTTATCATTCTTTCTTCGATGCTTTCCGCGCTTTACAACGATTAGAATGAAGACTGATGAGAAGTAGTCTTTCTTTCTTTCTTTCTCTCTCTTCTCTCTCTCTCTCTCTCTCTCTCTCTCTCTCTCTCTCTTCTTCTTCCTTCCTTTCCTTCTTACGTTTTTCTTTTCCTTTTCTGTCTTACTGTCAATTTTTTGGAGATCACGAATACAGAGCAACCGTAGCCGTGAATATTGTCGAGCGCGTGCGCGACGGCGAAACGACGCCCGGAAGAGCGCTGGCGCCACGCACGCCAGAAAGGGTCCACCTGCGAGGTTCCCAACGCTGGGTTCCACCAGCGTAGGTATTACGTTTTTCTTCCTTCTTTCTGTTTTATACAGATCTGTTATTAACCCTTTCATTTGTACATCAGAACTTGTCCCTCGTATTGCCAACATACAGTCTACACATTCACGTACGAAACCTCAACCTCGTTGTTACCATTTAGTCAACTATTCACGCAACGTTCGCTTTGTCGGTCCGAGTTACTTGCTCGACGTCGTGAATGTTCGATCTGGCGATAATGCCCGCACTCCGTGTGGAAAGACACCGGGTCTCGGGGGAAGAGGGCTGGGATCGAAAATCGAGGGCACTTCTTAAGTCTTAGAGGTTACTCTGCATGAATACCAAAAAGCGACGCCAAATCCGCATTTCGTCCTGCGGAAACTATTCATCACACAAGAAACTTTCGTATAGTCGGACCTCACCTGTGGGGCAGATGAGCGTGAAATTTCTCTTTCAATTGTAGCCTGCACGCATGCGGAAACTAACCGAGAATAAGACAATGGTTGGAAAGCCACACAAATCTGCTGCACGCACATTCGGAACGGCGATTTTCTATCGGCATTCGTCTGGATACTATTCAGCACCGAAAGTGGCAACGTTCCTGCGCAATGCCGGCACGCCGCTCCTGATTGCAACGTCGTAAATTCGTTCTTTCGGGTGAGCCTGCTCGCCGATACAGGCCCGGAAGGGGGTAAAAAAGGCATGCGATATTAAGAATAGAGGTTACTCTTCTCGAATACGAGAGATCGACGCCATATCCGCATTCGTCGGGAAACTATTCGCCACACAAAGAGGCATCTTTCGAATAGCCGGCCCTGAGCTGCGGGGCGGATGTCGTGAAAGTTCTCCTTTTGAAGTAGCCTGCACGCTTGGAAACTAACCGAAAGGCGAAAATAAGACAATGGTTGGAAAGCCACACAAATCTGCTGCACGCATTCGGAACGGCGATTTTCTATCGGTATTCGTCTGGATACTATTCAACACCGAAAGTGGCAACGTTCGCGATGCCGGCACGCCGCACCTGGTCCGACGTCGTAAAAATTCGTTCTTTCGAGTGAGCCTGCTCGCCGATACAGGCCCGGAAGGGGGTAAAAAAGGCATGCGATCTTAAGAATAGAGGTTACTCTTCTCGAATACGAGAGATCGACGCCATATCCGCATTCGTCGGGAAACTATTCGCCACACAAAGAGGCATCTTTCGAATAGCCGGCCCTGAGCTGCGGGGCGGATGTCGTGAAAGTTCTCTTTTTGAAGTAGCCTGCACGCTTGGAAACTAACCGAAAGGCGAAAATAAGACAATGGTTGGAAAGCCACACAAATCTGCTGCACGCATTCGGAACGGCGATTTTCTATCGGTATTCGTCTGGATACTATTCAACACCGAAAGTGGCAACGTTCGCAATGCCGGCACGCCGCACCCGGTCCGACGTCGTAAAAATTCGTTCTTTCGAGTGAGCCTGCTCGCCGATACAGGCCCGGAAGGGGGTAAAAAAGGCATGCGAACTTAAGAATAGAGGTTACTCTTCTCGAATACGAAAGATAGACGCCATATCCGCATTCGTCGGGAAACTATTCGCCACACAAAGAGGCAACTTTCGTATAGCCGGCCCAGAGCTGTGGGGCGGATGTCGTGAAAGTTCTCTTTTTGAAGTAGCCTGCACGCTTGGAAACTAACCGAAAGGCGAAAATAAGACAATGGTTGGAAAGCCACACAAATCTGCTGCACGCATTCGGAACGGCGATTTTCTATCGGTATTCGCCTGGTTACTATTCAACACCGAAAGTGGCAACGTTCGCAATGCCGGCACGCCGCACCTGGTCCGACGTCGTAAAAATTCGTTCTTTCGAGTGAGCCTGCTCGCCGATGCAGGCCCGGAAGGGGGTAAAAAGGCATGCGATCTTAAGAATAGGGTTACTCTTCTCGAATACGAAAGATCGACGCCATATCCGCATTCGTCGGGAAACTATTCGCCACACAAAGAGGCATCTTTCGATAGCCGGCCCTGAGCTGCGGGGCGATGTCGTGAGTTCTCTTTTCAGTAGCCTGCACGCTTGGAAACTAACCGAAAGGCGAAAATAAGACAATGGTTGGAAAGCCACACAAATCTGCTGCACGCATTCGGAACGGCGATTTTCTATCGGCATTCGTCTGGATACTATTCAACACCGAAAGTGGCAACGTTCG
>BLKR01007864.1:14263-29960 GCA_011170035.1 Teleogryllus occipitalis
TGCCACTTTCGGTGTTGAATAGTATCCAGACGAATGCCGATAGAAAATCGCCGTTCCGAATGCGTGCAGCAGATTTGTGTGGCTTTCCAACCATTGTCTTATTTTCGCCTTTCTGTTAGTTTCCAAGCGTGCAGGCTACTTCGAAAAAGAGAACTTTCACGCCATCCGCCCCACAGCTCAGGGCCGGCTATTCGAAAGATGCCTCTTTGTGTGGCGATGAATAGTTTCCCGACGAATGCGGATATGGCGTCGATCTCTGTATTCGAGAAGAGTAACCTCATTCTAATATCATCAAGCGCTGGCCTTTTACCCCTTTCCGGGCCTATATCGGCGAGCAGGCTCACTCGAAAGAACGAATTTACGACGTTGCAATCAGGAGCGGCGTGCCGGCATTGCGCAGGAACGTTGCCACTTTCGGTGCTGAATAGTATCCAGACGAATGCCGATAGAAAATCGCCGTTCCGAATGTGCGTGCAGCAGATTTGTGTGGCTTTCCAACCATTGTCTTATTCTCGGTTAGTTTCCGCAGC
This sequence comes from Teleogryllus occipitalis, assembly GCA_011170035.1. Classification (NCBI taxonomy): domain Eukaryota; kingdom Metazoa; phylum Arthropoda; class Insecta; order Orthoptera; family Gryllidae; genus Teleogryllus; species Teleogryllus occipitalis. The sequence goes on from BLKR01007864.1 coordinate 14,794, forward strand.
GTGCAGGCTACCTCGAAAAAGAGAAATTTCACGCCATCTGCCCCACAGGTGAGGTCCGACTATACGAAAGGTGCTTCTTTGTGTGATGAATAGTTTCCAGACGAATGCGGATTTGGCGTCGCTTTTTGGTATTCGCGCAGAGTAACCTCTAAGACTTAAGAGCGGAATCTCTCGACTTTCGATCCCAGGCCTTCTTTTCCCCATTCGGTGTCTTTCCACGGAGTGCGGGCATTATCGATAGATCGAACATTCACGACGTCGAGCCAAGTAACTCGGACCGACAAAGCGAACGTTGCGTGAATAGTTGACTAAAAATACGAGGTTGGGTTTTGTACGTGAATGTGTAGACTGTATAACGATGTTGGCAATACGAGGGACAAGTTCTGATGTACAAATGAAAGGGTTAATAACAGATCTGTATAAAACAGAAAGAAGGAAGAAAACGTAATATTCGCTGCGGTGGTGGAACCCAGCGTTGGAACCTCGCAAACGGTGCGCAGCTGCACGGACCTTTCTGGCGGCGTGCGTGGGCTATCAGATAGTTGACAGCTCTTCCGGGCGTCGTTTCGCCGAACTCGCGCGACGCGCTCGACAATATTCGGCAACGCTACTAGGCAGGTACGGTTGCTCTGTATTCGTGATCTCCAAAAAATTGACAGTAAGACAGAAAGGAAAAACGTAAGAAGGAAAGGAAGGAAGAAAGAAGAGAGAGAGAGAGAGAGAGAGAGAGAGAGAGAGAGAGAGAGAGAGAAAGAAAGAAAGAAACTACTTCTTATCAGTCTTCATTCTAATCGTTGTAAAGCGCGGAAAGCATCGAAGAAAGAATGATAAAAGAAAAGAGAGAACCAAAGGAAGGAATACAGGTAGAAATAAGGGGAGAAACAAAGATGATCATAGAAAAAGCATGAATTATGACAGTCGTCAAACATGGTTTAGTAGCATTGCCTGTTTCGAAATGACACCGTCGAGCGGCAACACTGTGCGCCAAACAGCAACGTCGCAGATTGGAGGGGGGCCGCCGGCTATCGCAGCTGTGACGAGTGCGGGTCGGCTACAAGGCGTCAACTCCGACGGCGTCTCACTGGAAACACGTCAACAATAAATATGACAACAATTTTCTGTAGCGCAACAATGGTCGTTGGTAGTTGAGGATTCGGGATCCCTGAAGATCCGAAAGAAATACAGAGGATGGAATGAGAGAGAGAGAGAGAGAGTGAGAGAGAGAGAGAGAGAGAGAGAGAGAGAGGGAACGACGACGTCTTTTCTTTGTCTATTCTAATGATTTTCGTTACCGAAGGATCGGAAAAATATTTCCGTTGCGCAATCTTATTCGTGTGGTTTCTTAGGTTTTTTTACGACGTCGGACCACGTGCTGCGAACCGGCAGTGCGAAAGTTGCTACTTTCGGTGTTGAATAGTTTCCAAATGAATGTAGATAGATAATCGCCGTTCCGAATGCGAGCAGCAGATTTGCCTGGCTTTCGAACCATAGCCTTATATTCGCCCCTCGGCTTCTTGCCAGGCGTGCAGGCTACCTCGAAAACGAGAACTTTCACGCCCTAAAGCGCAGGGCCGACTATACGAAAGTTGCCTCTTTCTGTTGCGAATGGTTTCCAGACGAATGCCGATATGGCGACGCTCTTTCCTAATCGAGCAGAATAACGTCCCGTCATAAGATCGCTGGCCTTGTTTTCTCCCTCCGGGACATTTTTGGCGAGCAGGCTAGCGCGAAAGAACGAATTATTACGACGTCGGACCAGGTGATGCGAGCCGGCAGTGCGAAAGTTGCTACTTTCGGTTTTGAAAAATTTCCAGGTGAATGTCGATAGATAATCGCCGTTCCTAATGCGAGCAGCAGATTTGCCTGGCTTTCGAACCATTGCCTTATATTCCGCCTTTCGGTTTCTTTCTAGGCGTGCAGGCTACCTCGGAAAAGAGAACTCTCACGCCCTAAAGCGCAGAGCCGACCATACGAAAGTTGCCTCTTTGTGTGGCGAATAGTTTCCAGACGAATGCGGATATGGCGTCGCTCTTTGGTATTCGAGCAGGGTAACCTCCAATCTTAAGACGGCTGGCCTAGTTTTCTCCCTCCGGGCCTTTTTCGGCGAGCACGCATGTTCGAAAGAACGAATTATTACGACGTCGGACCAGGTGATGCGAGCCGGCAGTGCGAAAGTTGCTACTTTCGGTTTTGAAACATTTCCAGGTGAATGTCGATAGATAATCGCCGTTCCTAATGCGAGCAGCAGATTTGCCTGGCTTTCGAACCATTGCCTTATATTCGCCTTTCGGTTTCTTTCTAGGCGTGCAGGCTACCTCGGAAAAGAGAACTCTCACGCCCTAAAGCGCAGAGCCGACCATACGAAAGTTGCCTCTTTGTGTGGCGAATAGTTTCCAGACGAATGCGGATATGGCGTCGCTCTTTGGTATTCGAGCAGGGTAACCTCCTATCTTAAGACGGCTGGCCTAGTTTTCTCCCTCCGGGCCTTTTTCGGCGAGCACGCATGTTCGAAAGAACGAATTTTTACGTCGTCGGACCACGTGCTGCGGGCCGGCAGTGCGAAAGTTGCCACTTTCGGCGTTGAATAGATTCCAGACGAATGCCGATAGAACATCGCCGTTCCGAATGCGAGCAGCGAATTAGTCCGTCTTTTGACCCATGGCCTTTAATTTGCCTTTCGGTTTCTTTCCAGGCGTGCGGGCTTCCTCGAAAAAGAGAACTTTCACGCCATCCGCCCTAAAGCGCAGAGCCGACCATACGAAAGTTGCCTCTTTGTGTTGGGAATAGTTTCCAGACGAATGCGGATATGGCGTCGCTCTTTGGTATTCGAGCGGGGTAACCTCCATTCTTAAGACGACTGGCCTAGTTTTCTCCCTCCGGGCTTTTTTCGGCGAGCACGCATACTCGAAAGAACGAATTTTTACGTCGTCGGACCAGGTGCTGCGGGCCGGCAGTGCGAAAGTTGCCACTTTCGGCGTTGAATAGATTCCAGACGAATGCCGATAGAACATCGCCGTTCCGAATGCGAGCAGCGGATTTGTCCGTCTTTCGACCCATGGCCTTATATTTGCCTTTCGGTTTCTTTCCAGGCGTGCGGGCTACATCGAAAAAGAGAACTTTCACGCCATCCGCCCTAAAGCGCAGAGCCGACCATATGAAAGTTGCCTCTTTGCGTGGCGAATATTTTCCAGACGAATGAGGAAATGGCGTCGCTCTTTCGTATTCGAGCAGGGTAACCTCCGGTCTTAAAACGGCTGGCCTTGTATTCTCCTTCGGGGACTTTTTCGGCGAGCACGCATGCTCCAAAGAACGCATTTATACGACGTCGGACCAGGAGCTGCGTGCCGGCAGTGCGAAAGTTGCCATGTTCGGTGTAGAATTGTTTCCAGACGGATGTTGATAGGCAATCGCCTTTCCGAATGCGAGCAGCAGATTCGTCTGGCATTCGAACCACAGCTTTATTTTTGCCTTCCGGTTAGTTTCCAGGCGTGCAGGCCACCTCGAAAAAGAGAACTTTCACGCCATCCGCCCTACAGCTCAGGGCCGACTATACGAAAGTTGTCTCTTTGTGTCGCGAATAGTTTCCAGACGAATGCGGATATGGCGTCGCTCTTTCGTATTCGAGCAGAGTAACCTCCAATCGTAAGACGGCTGGCCTTGCTTTCCCCCTCCGGGCCTTTTTCGGCGAGCAGGCTAGCTCGAAAAAACGAATTGTTACGTCGTCGGAGAAGGCGCTGCGAGCCGTCAGTGCGAAAGTTGGCACTTTCGGTGTTGAATAGTTTCCAGACGAATGCCGATAGAAAATCGTCGTTCCGAATACGAGCAGCAGATTTGTCTGGCTTTCGAACCATGTCTTATATTCGCCTTTCGGTTTTTTTCCAGGCGAGCGGGGTCCCTCGAAAAAGAGACCTTTCACGCCATCTGCCTTACAGCTCAGGGCCGACTATACGAAAGTTGCCTCTTTTTGTGGCGAATAGTTTCCAGACGAATGCGGATATGGCGTCGCTCTTTGGTAATCGAGCAGAATAACCTCTTGTCTAAAGATCTCGGTCCTTCTTTCCCACTCCGGGTCTTTCCCCGGCGCCCAAGTGTGCTCGAAAGAGCCAACTCTCACGACGTCGGGCCAAGTTCTCCGGTCCGATAGTGCTAAAGTTGCATCATTTTGGGTTTTTCCAGACGAATGCCGACATGGCGTCTCGACTTTCGATCCCAGGCTTTCTTTTGCCCTCCGGTGTCATTCCACTGCGTGCGGGCACGCTCGGAAGATCGAACATTCTCGACGTCGTTGTAAGTGCTTCGGACCGACAAAGCGAACGTTGGGTTAATAGATATCTAAAAATTAGCGGCTCGTTTCCTACGAGTATGTGTAAGCTGAAAAACGATGATGGGAAGGCGAGGGACAAGAAAAGGTCAATAACAGATCTGTACAAAACAGAAAGAGCGAAGAAGTCGTAATATTCGCTGCGGAGGTGGAATCCGCCGTTCTGACAACGGACGAAGATGCAGGTAATGAAACTGCTTAGGAGAATACTCTGTCCCTACGAAATCCCAGAATCTGCTCGACTCGTAGCCCCCGCAGAGAAAGATAATCTCCTTCGCTAGTGCCCTTGGCCTTGGCTGGGCGCTTGCACCGCCTCGCAAAGGCGCGCAGCTGCACGCACTGACCGGCGGCGTGCGTGGGATATCTGATCGTTGACAGCTTATCCGGGCGTGATTCGCGGAACTGCGCGTCGAATTTGAGATTGCGGCGCAACGGCCTCGACAATGTTCTCCCACGCTACAACGCACGAAAGTTACCTATGGATTGGCGATCTCTGAAAAATCGAAAGTAAGAAAGAAAGAATAAACGAAAGAAAGCAATAAAGGAAGACAGAAGGGTAGATTGATGAGAGAGAGAGAGAGAGAGAGAGAGAGAGAGAGAGAGAGAGAGAGAGACAGCGACGCCTTTTCTTGGTCGATGGAAATGCGGTGTCGTGCAAAAGAATTTCAATTTTTGATAGACGTTTACAAACGATTAGCCGCATTTCTATAAATGTTAATGCAGTACGACAACACCGTTCGACGCGCAACAAGGCGTAGAATGGAAAAGGTAATGAGCAGCGATTTGCTACGACGCTTCGTTTACCCTTACTACCATTAAAAACTGACTACTTCTTTTCAGTCTGAATTCTAATCGTTGTTAAGCGCGGAAAGCATCGAAGATTGAATGAATAAGAAAAGAGAGAACTAAAGGAAGGAATACAGGTAGAAATAAGGGGAGAAACCAAGATGATCATAGAAAATGCGTAGATTACGACAGTCGTGAAATATGTATTAGTAGCATTGCCTGCTCCGAAATGCTACCGTCGAGCTGCAACACCGTGCGCCAAAAGGCAACATCGCAGAACCCGAGGGCGCCGCCGGCGATCTCAGCTGTGATGTGTGTGTGTGCGCGGAGGGGGGGGGGGCGTCAAGCGAGGTTCGCCTGCGACGGCGTCTCTCTCTCTCTCTCTCTCTCTCTCTCTCTCTCTCTCTCTCTCTCTCTCACTCTGTTTCTCTGGAAACACGTCTACAATAAACGTCAACAATTTTCTGTAGTGCAACAATGGGCGTTGGTAGTGGCGGATTCGGGATCCCTGATGATCCGAAAGAAGTAAGGAGGATGGAATGAGTGAGAAAGAGAGAGAGTAAGAGAGAGAAAGTAAGAATGGAAGGAACAAGAGAGAGAAAGAGAGAGAGAGAGAGAGAGAGAGAGAGAGGGAGAGAGACTAAGGGAGGGAACGACGACATCTTTTCATTCTCTATTCTAAACAGTTTCCTTACCGAAAGAACCGAAAAGTATTTCTATCGCGTAATGTTATTCGTGTGGTTTCTTACGGAACGTCGCTCTGCGAGCGAGCGAGCGAGCGGTTGAGCGGGGGGGGCGCCGGGCGGGCGAGCGGGCGGGCGGGCGGGCGGGCGGGCGGGCCGGCCGGCCGGCCGGGGGGGAGGGGGCGGGGGGGGGCCGGGTGGTGAGGGGGCGGGCGGGCGGGCGGGCGGGCGGGCGGGCGGGCCGGCCGGCCGGCCCAGCTGGGGGGTTGCGTGGTCTCAGAGAACGGTGACGGTGCTTCCGGGCGTGCCTTCGCCAATGCGCTAATGTATGGCCGTGTTCAATTAATTATATCTCGAGATCAGTTTGTCGTATTGTAAAGCGGTTTGCGGCAGAAGACTAGTAAAGTTTTGTAATATCCGACAACGTAGACGCCGAAATTGTTGAACAAAAGGGAAAAAAGGAGGTGTCGCTGGGGTGGAACCGAGAACTTGCACCGTTTTGAAGCACATTCCGCACGAAACATCGTCTTTCGTATTTTAGAAATGGCCTGTTTCGAATTGACGTTCCGACGCTTCATTTCGGCGTTAGGAATTTCACAAGATTATTTGATTATAAGCGATTTTCTCCGTAACCTAAGCAGGTAGACGAACCGAATTGCCGCCATTCGATAGAAAAAGCGAGTTTGCGTCGAAGATTTCATTTAAGTGATGGACGTCGGACGTCTCGTTAGGGCGCTATTGAAATTCTCTCCGAGTTTGTTTATAAACTAATTACTCGACAACGTATAGAGATGTCGGCTCGGGATTGACTACGCCGTATCTAGTGCGTTGTCGGTCACCCGAATCGTGAACCAAAACCGTTTCTTCCCTCGCCACAATTATAAATTCTCCGTATTTTTTCAAGCAAATTTATCTTTGACTAGACCGTTCGTCGCGCAAAGAAGCGTAGTTTTGAAAATGTAACGAAGAGCGATTCGCTCCAACGCTTCGTTTGGCAGTAAAATAAATAAAATTGAAATCTTAGTTTACCGAAAGAAAGGTAGACGAAGAAAGAAGGTACAAAGAAGTTGACTTACAATGAAAGAAATACTAAAGAAATATAGAATAATAGAGTTTCTCGACAACAATCAGTGGAGAATATATCATTTCCTAAACTGAATAAATGAGAGAGAGAGAGAGAGAGAGAGAGAGAGAGAGAGAGAGAGAGAGAGGAGAGAGAGCTCATTCGCCTCGGCGCAGAAACGCGTCGCGTCCTCCTGAGATTGCACAAGCCCTCGCTCATCGGTGGGTGGTGGGCGGGCGTTATCGCTCACGTGTGCGCGCGGCCAGCGCGAGACGGCTCTCCCCCGGGATACTTTCAACGATGGGCAAGCTCTTTCGTATCATTGTGAATGAATATTGCTCTTGTAATAAAAAATAATAACCTGAATAATCAAACAAGAGTAATAGTGTAAGGATTTATTTTCTTCTTTATGAACAAAATCCTTCCCTTCGCAACGGTGAATAATTAATGAACAATATGCGTAAATCTTGCAAGTGCTTCTTTCGAAATCTTGCATTTTCTTATTCTGTTTCATTCGAGGTCTTTTGTGGAAACTAGCTTTGCAAGAACGGAGAGACGTTGTTTTTGTTAATAACGAGGTGAAGGTGATTATACCCGCCAGAGAGAAGTGCAATGATACTATCTCGTGTTGGCACCAGTGTCGTTTCTGCAAAGAGTAAAGATAGGAAAATACTACGTTCGCTAAAGAAGAGACGCTTGCGCAGTAGAGAAGCAAAACGAAGTGCACGATTTTCGGAGCAAAAACCGAGTTTCGATATATCCGCTGACTGGGAGGAGGAGAGCGGTCGTGAAGAACCGCGACGCTGTTTTGGGTTGCATGGTGTCGGAATTGTCCAATGGTGTTTTGCGAGTTCGATATTTTTCAAACGCGGCGGGACGGACTTAAAAAAAAAAAAAAAAAAAGCGAATGATGATGATGATGATGATGAAGGAGAAGAAGAAGATGATGAGAGAGGACAGACGAAGAAGAAATCCTCCTAGTCACCGAGTAGTGGGCCCGTGAGCGATTCCCCCCCCCCCCCCTAGCAATACCGATTCGCGAGAAAAAAATGAAATTTACAAAATCAGGACGTCTATTCGAAGTTAAGTGAATTGCAAGAATTTAAAGACTCGGATTCTCATCTATCTTCTCACTGCGTGAATATGCGAGAGTTGTACGTGGCATTCAGGTTCACGTAACGTCAGTCATTTCGTGACGGGCAATAAGCTGAATTTGCGTGGCCTAGCCTCTCAAAGAAGAAACGTTTCACAGCTTTGTAGACAACGGTCTCGACTTCGTGTGAAAAATTAAGATTTGCCAACCTGCAATCAGTCTGAATATCTCTCAGAAAATGAGAATCTCGCCTTTTACGAGTGTATTGCCCGTAATGCCCTAACCCACAAACTGCCGCAATAAGAATTCATTAGAAAGCTGTTTTCATTGCAATTCGTTTAAAAGATCTGTCCTTTCATACGTTAACTCCATAGCCTAGGATTCTTGTAAGTAATCACATGAATAACCTACAACCAGTCGAAATATCACACTGATTTTCATAACCTATTGCACTATACGCATGACGACTATCTCGCCAAGAATGCCCTAACCTACAAATGAGGCGTAAAAATACTTCACTTGCAATTAGCACCATTTTTCACATCTTCACTTTCTTACATATGGATGGCATGCATTACATTGTACCTGGTTTCAGCGCTCTGGCAGGCGACTCGGAGACGGCGGCGACTGCGAAAATATGAGAGAAACCACTTGGTTTTGATGTAAGGGGAAAAGGATCAGTTGAAGGTTTCTTTCAATCTTTATTTATTTATTTTATTTTTTATTTTTTTTGTCATCTGTGACTAAACTGCATATTCTTGATTTCACCGACTCGTCACTGCTCACTTACTCACCTGCGGCTACAGTTCTGCTGCAACAAGAACATGTAACATTGACAGTGATACACAAAAATCCTCCTCATTCATTTAGTAAATACAAACACCTGAACAATTCCCCTTTCAGTATAACTGTCACACTAGTGGGAGGGAGAGAGAGAGAGAGAGAGAGAGAGAGACAGAGAGAGAGAGTAAAAAGAATCTGCCAACCCCAGCTCATGTAACCTAACCTAACATAAGCTAAGCTAAGCTAACCTAACCTTAATGCACAGCAAAGCATACCATGACAAGGCACACGAAAACACGAAAGAAACGGCATTTCACGGAGGCAAGCTATCACACACCTACAGTGCTCTTCGTAGTTGACTTTGAACACAGGGGAAAGAATTTCTTGTATAAAGAACTGTGAAGAACACACGTCCACTGCCCCACTCACTTCACACTATGCAAGAATGAAATTGTCTCAAAAAAGAGAGCGTAGAATAAAACGAAACCAGAAAACGGTACTCTCAGCCAGTAATGACATGTGTGAAAATACCACGTTTGCCTTCTTTCAATCACTGCACAGACTGCCCATTACACTGTGTTTACAACTCTTTTTACTTTCGCACACACATTTAAAAAAAATCATTCTTGATATAACATTCAATTTCTTCTTGTCACAATCACAACACTGCACACGACATTTTTTGGAAAACAAATAGAAATTAAAACCCTCGGTTGATCTTCATTATCCGAAAACCTAACATACCAAAACCTAAGTTGAACATGCTCTAGTTAACAACAATTCACACAACAAAACATCACTTTACAAGGCACACTAGATTACACTCTTGTTCACTAAAGAGAGCCACGGCACACTTTCACAGCTCTGCCTAACTGAATTTGACTTGAAAACCACGATTCAAAACACACAGCTACATTACAGTATCACTTTCCTGTCTGCATTACACTGTGTTTTCCCACCTTTTCCTTCGCACAAACTTCAAACATTCTTTAAATACATATAATTCCGAGTGCTTTTCCTTCACGTCAAAAACACAACACTGCACACGAAACTTTTGAGAATAAATGAAATAATGACACTCACACACTGCTATTTTCACCTACCGCATCGAACCCATAGATGAAAAGCCTTTACCTCACAGCACTTCAATAAAACAATACATCACTTCACAAGAAGAACTAGAACACGAAAGGAACTTTCATTCTCAGTGGTGAGCCATGTATGAATGTAAGCCAAAAAATGTATAATAAAATCCAAACACAACAAAGCATCACTTGAGAAGAAACACTAGAACTCGAAAGCTACAATTACTCAGTGTACCAAACCATCACACACTTTCAGAGCTCTTCACAACTCGACTCGAATCAAATAAATCAAACACTTGCATCACAGAATCTCTTTCCTGCCTGCATTGCACACTTCGCCTTCTCCCACACTTTCAATCTAAAAACCCCATCACAACACAGCACACGAGACGTTTTAGAATAAATAGATAACAACAACTGAAACGAGCTATCCACTCCTTATCCGAATTCTCACGTAACCAAACTCACGAAAACCTGCGATGGGATCTCTTCACTTCTCACAACAAATCATCACATTACAACACACACAAGATCACGAAAAGAACAAGTATTCTCTAAAGCAAGCCATGGCTCACTCACTATGCTCTGCATCGACTCATAATACACAAACTGCCTGCATTTCACTGTGTTTTCAGATCTTTTTCCCTCGCACACACTTCAATAATAAAAATGTAAAAACAATTCCGAGTGAATTTCTCTCATGTCACAATCACAACACTTCACACGACACTTTAAAGAATAAAAAAATAATTAAATACATGGGGGGGGGGGGGGAAACACAGCTGTTGTCACCTGATCGGATCCACCCGAAACATCCTCTTCCCTGACAAACAGACACCAAAGAAGAAAAGCCACAACCTAACAGCACTTAACACAACAAAACATCACTTCACAAGAAACACTAGAACTCGACAGCTGCAATTCCTCAGTGTAGCAAACCATCACAGTCTTTCAGAGCTCTTCCCTACTCAACTCGCATTAAATAACACTGTTAACAATCAAAAACACTTGCATCACAGAATCTCTTTCCTGCCTGCATTACACTGCGTGTACCTCACTTTGCCTTCTCCCACACTTTAAACATTTCTTATCTATACTCCATCACAACACAGCAGTCGAAACATTTTTGGGTAAATAGATAACAACAACTATAACGACTGTTGAGCTTCCTTATCCGAATCCTCACGTTACCAAACTCACGAGGAGAACAGCAACAAATCATCACACACCAGATCACGAAAAGAACAATTATTCTCTAAAGCAAGCCATGGCACACTCACTATGCTCTACCTCGACTCATAATACACACACAATTACAATCACAGAACCCTGCCTGCATTTCACTGTGTTTCCGAATCTTCTCCCTCGCACACCCTTTTATAATGAACATTGCACGTCCACAGCAGAATGACTCCACTAATCGAGTACACATTTACCCAAAACATGAATACATGTAACTGCGGGGCAACGAGTACAACTTTTCACATAATAAGAAGAACTCATATCCTACGTGCCACACACGAAACGAATACATGTCGACTGCCAAGTAGTGCAAACATTACCGCTATGATTTTGCGAGGCGAACGGTTGTGGAATTGAAACGAGCATTTTCACTGCAACGGTGCACTTCCTGCTTTGAGACGCAATTAACACTACTTTTGTTAGTAAATAGAATCGCCCGAAAGGAAAAGACATGCAGCACTCGACCTTTTGTTAATACATATACCATACTTTTTGCCGAGAGGTTGCACATTCTGATTTTCACCTTCTTTTATTTCTTCAGTGAAACACTGCCCTGACCGAGTTCAAACATTTTTGAATTACATCGCGCGCCCTTTTCCCCCACTTCTCGGAAACAGAGAGAGAGAGAGAGAGGCCGATTAAATAATCTACAACATAACACATTCCTGGAACAACGTCTCGGTCTAACCCCTGCCCACATAAACTATAACGCACGAAATTAACAGTTATTCATAGAGGCGAAAGCTGCCCTGGCGGAGATACATACATTCATTGCAAAGCACACACTTCTCATTGCATAACTGAACTCGAATAAAACTGCACTCTCTTCTTTCGCACAAATTATTAAAATTCTTTACACTCCATGAACAATCAATACTTTACAGTATCATGCCATCACACGCTTTCACAGCTCAGACGAACTGAACCCGAATAAAATATTCTCGAAGAAAGCCTTCTGTCATCAACTCCCATACGCGAGCACAAAAAAATATAATGAAACTACAATTCGGTACCCTCAACTAGTAAAATGACGTGCGAAAGGCGATCACAGGAAAGCTTTCGAACCATCACTTGCAACGATTTCCTTTCACACCTATTACGCAATACTTTACAAGGTCAAATTACGAACCAACAATTAATCACTGTAACAATCCGCCTAATAGAACTCGAAGAGAAAACCGAGAAAATGTTGTAACAATAAGAGAGGTTCATAAACATCACATGTGTGCATTCTTTCATTCACTGCACTGAACGCCGTAGTAGCGAACTCGAAGAGAGCATCATATTGCATAAAGAGGAGAGAAAGAGAAACACGAAATTGCCGTGCACAGCCCTTCCCATTCCTATAAAACGAAAACTAACAAACCTCTCTCTCTCTCTCTCTCTCTCTCTCTCTCTCTCTCTCTCTCTCTCTCTCTCTCGTGTCCTACGCCTAACATTCACGTACGCTAGCACAAAACAAAACGAAAACCGATTATCAGCTGGTTAGACGATGAACGGAATGAGAATCACTTTGAAATGCATTCACTACATTGAATATTTTACACTCCACGCAATTATTTTCTGTCTCTTTAGGTACGTAAGAATGAACTAAAAACCAAATCTCTATTTACATACATCACTGCAAAGGACCCGAAATAAACCGTTGTTTGCAATGTAGCAAGCCGTTTCGTAGTAGTGCCTCGTGATTTCGAACTGAACACGCGCCTTTTGTTATAGAAAGATCGAGACGAAAATTCGCTGGAACTGCCTTTCCTAATCCGATGAAATGAAAATATTTCTCTCGTATCCTACGCCTAACATTCAGGTTCGTTGGCTCAAAACAGTAAAACGACAGACGAATATGCTCCCATCAGCTGTTAACATGATAAACAGAAGAAGAAAATCACGTGATTGCAACACCGAGCACATATGATGCCGTAACATTGCTATCACGCAATAAATGAAAACACCTTCACTGTAGTAATGCGTACGCGTATCACTGCATCAACTATTATTCTAGCCATCTGCCTGAGGCCGCGCCGCGCCCGAATGATTAAAAGAAAGAATGGACCTTGCACGTCCGCAGCAGTATGACACGCACGCACACACACACAGTCACTCTCGTTTTCTACGCCCGAAACTCACTTCACCGAGTACACAGTAAACCAAAACAAGAATATATGTAACTGCGGGGCAAGGAGAACTAGTTTTCACATTATAAGAAGATGAATTCCATCACACTCATATCCTACGTGCCACACACGAAACGAATACATGTCGACTGCAAGTAGTGCAAACATTACGAGGTATATACCGCTGTGATTTTGCGAGACGAACGGTTGTGGAATTGAAACGAGTATTTTCACTGAAACTGCGCACTTTCTACTCTAAGACGTAATTCACACTACTTTTCTAAGTAAAAATATTACATTCCACATGTCCTTGGATCGTACATATGCCGTAGTGTGCAATATTTTTGCCGATAGGTTGCACATACTGATTGTCACCTTCCTTTGATTCTTCCGTGACCGCGTTCAAACATTTACATCCTCCTCCCTCCACACGGAAACGAGAGGGAGAAAACGCCTTGTAATACACATTGCAAATGTTGGAGTAAAGATTGCTCGGAAGGTAGTATGCCGAAGATACAATGAGAGACCGTTTTCGCGTCGATTTTTCGTTTGCCACCTCACTGTATTAACATCGTCTCTTTACGAATAGTACGTGGCAGTAGGAAATTCATGTCGCGAATTTCTTGAACTAAGATGTAAGTAATTAAACAACGTAAGCCTATTCTACCTTAACCCATTCACTGCCAGAAACACCCCGGCCTAGTACTGCGAAAACTGGCACGGGAAATTCAAAAATGCAGACACATTTCAAATCTCGCGACAGCTTTATTTTTAAAGATATGCAAACTATTTATATTTTTGTGGAAAGAAGAAATATAAATTACTTTTATGCGTCTCGAATTTAAAAGGTAGAATAAAATTTTCCCTTATAAAAAATTATTTTTAACTTACAATATGTTTTTCAAATTAAAAAAAAAAAAAGATGTTCAAAAAATTTTTTTAGCTAAATTTGTTTTTTGAAGATCTAAAAGTATTAAAAAACAAACTCTTTACACATCTGTGAATAAGTCTTTAAATATTTTATAGATTTTTAAGTATGGCTTACATATTTTAACTTTAAAAGTTTTGTTAGAAATTTTGTTTCTTAGCAAATGCCATATTGCACTTATACTGCAGCTTTATGTAATAGCTTTTGTAACTTCAAACACATTAGAAAGAAATATGTTTCATTGAAAATGACCAGTTGAAACCTTCACCAACACGATAAGAAGCATTCTACTTATCATTGCTGAGACAAATGATTTAAAAGCACAAGCATCGGCTCTGATCCCGGCCGTGGCAGTTTGGCTTTGAAAAACGCATCTTGGCAGTGATAAGGGTTAGGCCTATTAGCCCAAGAACTGCGTTTCGGCTTAGCAAATATTTATATGTTTTTAATAACGAAAATTCTTCCCGCCAGCATGAAGTGCAATAATACTACTATCTCGTGTTGGCACCAGTGTCGTTTCTGCAAAGAGTAAAGAGAGGAAAATACTACGTTCGCTAAAGAAGAGACGTTTGCGCAGTAGAGAAGCAAAACGAAGTGCACGATTTTCGGAGCAAAAACCGAGTTTCGATATATCCGCTGACTGGGAGGAGGAGAGCGATCGTGAAGAACCGCGTCGCTGTTTTGGGGTGCATGGTGTCGGTATTGTCCAATGGTGTTTTGCGAGTTCGATATTTTTCAAACGCGGCGGGACGGACTTAAAAAAAAAAAAAAAAAAAAAAAAAGAGAAAGATGATGATGATGATGATGAAGGAGAAGAAGAAGAAGATGAGAGAGGACAGACGAAGAAAAAATCCTCCTAGTCACCGAGTAGTGGGCCCGTCAGCGATTCCCCCCCCCCCTAGCAATACCGATTCGCGAGAAAAAAATGAAATTTACAAAATCAGGACGTCTATTCGAAGGGAAGTGAATTGCAAGAATTTAAAGACTCGATTCTCACTGCGTGAATATAAGAGTGTCGTACGTGGCATTCAGATTCACGTAACTTCAGTCGTGGGTATAAAGCGGATCT